>JAQZBX010015346.1:0-37624 GCA_029593785.1 Cabassous unicinctus
CCGTAGCCTTATTTAAATTGCCTTCCGAGGTCCCCTGAAAATCCACAGTGGGTGATGAATCACCGTGGAAGGCAGTTGGATTTGATTTAGGGCAATAAACAAAAGTCATTTAGAACCAAGTGTAAGCCAAGCTGGATATTTCTGTGTGAACAGAAACAGGTGTGCGTAAGATGCCATAAGATTGATTTTCCTATTTCTGCATGGTTAGTAAGTGACTCTGCAGGCTGCTCAAGATGAGGATGGCCGTAAGTGTTTGGAGTCATAGCAGTGTCCTTATCATTTGGCGTCTTCTATGGGGGGGGTGGGAGGTTTACCCTGATGGGCAGCTCTCCCATGATACAGCAGTGTAGAAGTACTGTCTTTAAGCTTACAGTTTTCAGTCCTGCTACTTTTAAACCTTTCTGGCTCAATTCCACTGACCCCCTCCCTCAAATAGTATATAGAATGCATTTTCAATTATTACTCATTATTGATCAATCAGAACTCTTCCCAATTCATAGAATTGGTTGTTTTGAGAACTCTTTTCTCTGACCCTCCCTACCATTGGTGAACTCGCCAAAGGAAATGGAGGTAAATCAACAATATCCATAGATTATCCTCAAAAAGAGATTAATCTGGAGCCCAGAAAGCTTCTGACGTGGCTTGACTGTGTGTGTGTGCTTGCTTGCTTGCTTGCTTACCAGTGTAATATATGTGACTCCTTCGTCTTGGAGAGTATTTTCTTTTTGCGGGGGAGATCAGTTCATTCATTCATTATTCAACAGTGCTGCACTCCTATGTGCCAGGTACTCTGCGAGTCCCTGAGATACAGAAATAAGGACCAGTTACTGTCACTGAAGCACTTATTCTTTGGAAAGATTCCAAAAGAGGCACCCCAAAGGTCAGAACACCTCAATTTAGGAATCTTCTGCCTCAGCATGTGACTGACTTCTCTGAAACTTTGGAGTTTGAGGTAGAAAGGATGGGCTAAAACAAAATCATCCCTAGGTTTTCATTTGGAAGGGAGGGAATCCCTGAAGTTCAACTTCTGCCCAAATTGTTTATATATGATTTTTTAAACTTTTTATTTTGACATAATTTTGGACTTGCAAAAAAGTTGCAAAAATAGTGCAGAATATCCCTGTATAGCTTTCACCCAGCTGCCCCCAGTGGTAACGTTTTACAAAACCACAGAACAATGATCAAAACTAAGAATTAACCTTAGGACAACACTGTTACCTAAACTGTTTGGTCTTCACCAGTTTTTCCACCAATGTCCTTTCCATTCCAGGATCCAATCCTGGATTCCAGATTGCATTTAGTCATCACATGTGCTTAGTCATCTCCAGTCTGTGACAATTCCTCAGTCTTCCATTGTCATTCATCACCTTGATACTTTTAAAGAATACTGGTCAGGTTTTTGTGAACTGTCCTGCAATTGAGATTTGTCTGATATTGTCTAATGATTATATTGAGGTTATCCATTTTTGGCAAGAGCATCACAGAAATTATCTGTCCTTCTCAGTACATCATATAAAGAGTAATTGATGTGAATTTGTCTTCCCATTGATGGTGTTAACTTTGATCACTTGGTTAAGGTGATGTCTACTTGGTTTCTCCACTATAATGTTACTGTTTTTCCCTATCTTGGGGGAAATACTTTGAGACTACGCAAATACTCTGTTTCTCCTCAAACTTTTGCCTATTTATTTTTGACAAGTATCAGTGGATCTTGCCCACAACAATTACTACTATGGTGTTCTAATGATGATTTTCTGTTTCTCGCATCAAGAATTTTTTTTAATGCATGGACAGCAAAGAAACCTATCTCTTTTTCTTACTGTAATTTCTATATACAAGTCTTTGGAAAATGATTAATCAGAAGTATCTTAGACTGAAAGTGATGCCATCAACCTGGTGGCCTAAGACATCCCCAGAAATGTTTCCCTTTAGAGACAAATAGAAGAGAGAAGATTCAACTCTCTTTGAATTCTGGAGGATGATTGAGACTGGAGAACAACTCTACAAATGCCAAATTGAGGGGAAAAATAAAACACCTAAAAAAGGTAGGGGAATGGTGAGGCAGATGTGCCAGTCTGGACCCCTCCCCCCACACTCCGATTTGCTTGGTTTAAGAGCCACAGTGGCTGCTTTCCAGCCTGGGCAATTCCTGCTGTGGTTGCTGACCAAAGGACCACCCCCACCAGTGGTTTAGTGGTCCACATAGACTCTAAATCCAAGGCCACATAGACTCACAGTGGCACTTTAGTGATCTTTCCATGCACAAAGCAGCCCTAGATAGCAGTGCAACATGCAGCAAAACTTTTGGCAAGCTAGGTACACTACTAACTTGGGCTTTAAATGCTGATGCATCTAAATGAAAAAAATTGGGCATCTTTGAACATAGATCCCAACTGTTTCCATGGGTCCGTATACCCTAACCCGGGAGGTATCAGAGGCAGAAAAACTATGTGGAAAGGGGAAGCTGAGGCACTGTGCAGCCATATGGATCCAGGACTGAAAGCTGGAGTGAAAGTGCGGCCCAGAATGCAGGAGAAGAATTGAGTAAATCACAGACACCAGGGAGGAAAATTTGTGTAAAAACAAAGAGAAGAGCCCAGGGCTCTTGGAGGAGGAACAGAGGAAAGGAAATCATTTCCTTTAGGGGAAATAGTTGCATGTACTAGGGTTATCTTGGAAGTTACTGCACGTGTCCTCGGCAAGATGCAGGAGTAGAAAGACCTAAGAAAAACTGAACTATTAACCAATTCAGTAAAAACTGGAACAAGTGTTGAACAAGAGCCTTAACACACAGCCAATCTACACTAAAACCTTAGGCAAACGGAAAAAACTGACTTCTGGGGTTAGCACATCAAAATAATCACATGCCCAGACATCAATGAGATCACAGTCATACAAAGAAATAGGAAGATGGCCCATTCAAGGGAACAAATTAAAACAACAGGGAAAGCACAGACATTGGAACAATTAATCAAAGACATTGAGTCAAATCTCCTAAATTAGTTCAATGAGGTATCTCACTGAAAATATTAATATAGAACCAAAGGGTATCAAGAAGATGATGTGTGAACTAAAAAGAAGAATTAGAGAGTTTAAGAAGGAACATAACAACTTGTGAGGATGAAAAACACAATAATGGAGATTAAAAATACACTAGAGGCATTCAACAGCAGATGTGAACAGGCCAAAGAAGGAACAGCAAACTAGAAGACAGAACTATCAAAATCATACAGTCAAAGGAACAGATAGAGAAAAGAATGAAAAAAAGTGAGGAAAGCCTGAGGGACCTGTGGGTGACATGTAGCTTACCAACATACACATTATGGAAAGCCCAGAAGGAGAGAAGGAAAAGGGGGCAGAAAGGATATTTAAGAATATTTAAGGATATAATGGCTGAAAACATCCCAAATCAGATGAAAGACATGAATATACACGACCAAGAAGTGCAACAAACTCCAAAACAGGATAAAACCTAACAGACGTACTCCAAGACATATATTAATAAAGATGCCGAAGGCCAAAGATAGAGAATTCTGAAAGGAGGAGGAGAAATGTGATTCATCACATACAGAGGATCCTCCATAAGACCAAGTGCCAACTTTTCTGTAGAAACCATGGAGACAAGAAGGCAGTCATATGACATATTTCAGGTACTGAAAGAGAAAAACTTCCAACCAAGAATTCTATTTCTGGCAAAATTTCCCTTTATAAATAAAGGAGAATTTAAGATATTCATGGGTAAATAAAAACTGCAAGAGTTTATCACCAAGAGACCTGCCTGCAGGAAATGCTAAAGGGAGTTCTTCAAGTGGACAGGAAAGGACAGGAGATAGTAGCTTGGAGTAGTATGAGGAAGTAAAAATCTCCAGGAAAGGTAAATGCAAAATCCAGAGGTATGATTTCCTCAGTATGTATGGTGGTTTGGAGCAATATGTACCCCAGAAAAACATGTTCTTAAAGTTATTCCATTCCTGTGGGTGTCAGTCCATTCTAAGTAGAACTTTTTGATGAGATTACTTCAGTTAAGGTATTGTCCAACCCAATCAGGATGGGTCTTAATCCTACTGCTGGTGTCTTTTATAAGTGGAATAAAATTCAGATAGATGGAGAGAAAGCCACAGGAAGCAAAAAGCAAAATTCAGTGGAACTCAGAAGAGAACAGAGAGGTGAGACAAGCCCTCTATGTGCATTGCCATGTGACAGAGGTGCCCAGGACCAAGGATCACCAGCAGCCAGCCCAAGAACACCAGTCTTTGGGAAGAAAGCATCACTTTGATGACACCTTGCTTTGGACTTTCTCTTAGCCTCAAAACCATGATCTTTTAAAATTCCCATCATTTAAGCCAACCCATTACTTGGTATTGACTTGAGCAGCCAAGGAAAGTAAAACAGTATGTAATCCTACTCTTCCATTTCCTGTAAGATTTAAAATAAAGTTGAATAAGAAATAGTCATATTTCTATGTTATGGATGCACAAAATATAAAGAGGTAATATGTGACAAAAATATCATAAAGAGCATGAATGGAAGAGTATAAGAGCAAAGACTGTGCACGCTATTGAAGGTAAATTGGTGTCATTTTGAACTATTAAGTTATAGACTTTGTTTAAATACAAAGCCCAAATTAACGGCAAAGAAAGTATTTATAATATATACAGAAATGGAGATGAGAATCAGTTACATCATAAAAGATCAACTGTACACAAAAGAAGTTTGTAGTAAAAGAAAAGAGGGACAAAAAGATGTATAAGAAAGGGCAAAGTGGCTGAAGTAAATCTTGCCTTATCAATAATTTCACTGAAAATAAATGGGTTAAACTCTCCAATCAAAAAACACAGATTGACAGGATGGATAAAAAAGCACAATCCATTTACATGTTCTTTACAACAGAATCACCTTAGACCAAACACACAAATAGGTTGAACATAAAATATAGTCCATGCAAATAGTAACCAAAAGAAAGTTGGCATAGTCAAAAACAGTTATGAGACAGAAAGACATGATATGTTAATAAAATGTTCAACCCACCAAGAAGATATAATAATAATTATATATATATATACACACATATATATATATCCCTAATCACAGTACCCCAAAATACCTAAGGCATATGTTGACAAAACTGAAGGGAGAAATAGACACCTCTGTGCTTTCAGCAGTGTATCTACACAGAAGTTCAATAAGAAGTGGAGAAGTTGAACAATACTATAATTGAGCAAAACCTAACAGACATGTACAGAACACTGTACCCAAAAACAGCAGAACACATGTTAAGGCCTGTATTAGTCAGCCAAAGGGGTGCTAATGTGAAATACCAAAAATGGGTTGGTCTTTATAAAGGGTATTTATTTGGGGTAGAAGTCCACAGATACCAGGCCATAAAGCGTTATGTTTCTTCTCTCACCACAGTCCATTGCCACGTATTAGAGCAAGACAGCTGCCGGCATTTGCCAGGGTTCAGGCTTCTTGTGTTCCTCTCTTCCCGGGCCTGCGTTTCTCTCCAGGCTTAGCTCCTGTTTCCTCCACAAGGTCAGCTGTAGAAGATCAGGCGAACAGCTCGCTTCTCTTCTCCTGGAGCCTTCTTTCCAACATCGAAACTGCTTCTCAAAAACTTCTTCAACTCTGTTCTTGCCATGCCTTTTATATTTGATTTCCCCATCCACCAAGGGGTGGGGCTCAACACCCTACTGATGTGGCCCAGTCAACGCCCTAATCATAACTTAATCATGCCCAGATTAACAGATCAGTTTACAAGCATGATCCAATTATATTTTTGGAATTCATAATTACATCAAACTGCCCAACTGCAACAAGGCCCCATGGATTATTCTCCAAGATGACCACATTTTAGGTCACAAAACAAGTCTCAGTAAATTTTAAAAGATTGAAATTATACAAAGCACCATCTCTGACCACAATGGAATGATGGTAGAAATCAGTAACAGAGGGAGGACTGGAAAATCTGCAAATACATGGAAGTTAATAGACTCCTAAACAATCAGTTGATTGAAGAAAAAAATCACAAGGGAATTCAGGAAATACCTTAAGATGAATGAAAACAAAAACACAACATACCAAAACTTATGGGACACAGTGAAGGCAGTGCTCAGAGGGAAATTTAGAGCTCTAAATGTTTACATTAAAAGGAAGAAGGATCTCAAATCAGAGACCTAACCTCACACCTGGAGAAATGAGAAGAACAGGAAAAAACTAAGCCCAAAGTGAGCAGAAGGTAGGAAATACAATTAGAGGAGAGAGAAATGAAATAGAGGGGGAAAAAATAGAGAGAATCAATGAAACCAAAAGTTGGTTCTTTGAAAAGATCAGTTAAAATTGACAGACTTATAGCTAGGCTGAGAAAGAGAGAGAGAAGACCCAAGTAACTAAAATGGGGAAATTCCTAAAAAGTATGCAAACTATACTGATCCAAGAAAAAATGGCAGATCTCAACAAACCAATAACAAGTAAAGATACTGAATTGGTCGTCAAAAACCTCTGAACAAAGAAAAGCCTGGGATCAGATGGCTTTACAGAAGAATTTTACCAAACATTCCAAAAAGAATTAATACCAGTCCTGCTCAAACTCTTCCAGAAACTTGATGAAGGAGGACTACTTCATAAGTCATTCTGAGGCCAGTATCACCCTAGTTCCAAGCAAGAAAAAGATATCACAAGAAAAGAAAATGGAAGACCAATATCCCTTATGAATATAGATGCAAAATCCTCAACAAAATACTAGCAAACTGACTCCAACAGCATATTAAAAGAATTATATCCCATGATCAAGTGGAATTTATCCCACAAGTGTAAGGATGGCTCAACATATGAAAATCATTCAATGAAATACACTGCATTAATAGGACAAAGGGAAAAAAACACACACACAATCATCTCAGTTGATGCAGAAAAGGTATTTGACAAAAATCTAGCACGTCTTCTTATTACAAATTTTCAGAAAACTAGGAATAGAAGGAAATGCCCTTAACATGACAAAGGTAATGTATGAAAACCCACAATTAACATCATACTCAATGGTAAAAGACTAAGGCGTTTCCCCATAATATTAGGAACCCCTCAAGGATACCCACTGTCACCACTGTTATTCACTATACTGGAAGTTCCAGCCAGGTAATTAGGCAAGAAAAAGAAATAAAAGACATCTAAATTGGAAGAGAATAAAAACTTTCCCTATTTGTAGGATGACACAATTTATATTTAAAAATATCCAGAAAAATTCAAAACAAAGGTAGTAGAGCTAATAAACAAATTTAGCAAAGCAATTCAGTACAAGATCAACATGCAGAAATCAGTGGTGTTTTCTGTATGCTAGTGCAGAACAAAAGAAAAATCAAGAAAAAAAATTACTTTTACAGTAGCAACTAAAAAAAGCAAATATCTAGGAATAAATTTAACCAAGGATATAAAGGACTGTTCTATAGAAGACTATAAAACTTTGCTGAAAGACATTGAAGAAGAGCTAAATAAATGGAAGGGCATTCTGTTTCATGGATTGGAAGAATAAATATTGTTAAGATGTTAATTCTATCCAAAATGATTCACAGATTCTATGCAATCCCAGTCAAAATCCCATCAGCTTTTATGGGAGAAATTTAACGGCCAATCTTCAAATTCATCTAGAAGGGTACGGGGCCCCGAATAGCCAAAAACATCTTGAAAAAGAAAAACAAAGTTGGAAGACTCACACTTCATGATTTTAGAATTTATTCCAGGGAGCGGATGTGGCTCAAGCTGTTGAGTGCCTGCCTCCCACATGGGAGATCCTGGGTTTGGTTCTGTTCCCAGTGCCTCCTAAAGAAGACAGACGACAAGCAGACATTGAGTAAAAAACAATAAGCAAGACAATGAACAAAAACAAACAAGCAGGGAGCAAATGTGGCTCAAGCAGTTGAGTGCCTGCCTCCCACATGGGAGGTCTCAGGTTCAGTTCCCAGTGCCTACTAAAGAAAAAAAAAACAAAAACACAATGAGCAAAAACAATGAGCAAACAGACGAAGGAGCCAATTCGGAGGAGGAGAGGAGATATTATTACAAAGATGTAGTAATCAAAATAGCATGGTAGTGGCACAAGGACAAACATGTAGACCAATGGAATTGGATTCAGATTTCAAAAATAAGCCCACACGCCATTGGCCAATTGATCTTTCACAAGGGTGCCAGCTCCACTCAGTGGCGAAGGATTTGTCTTTTCAACAAATGGTGCTGGGAGAACTGGATGTCCATATACAAAGGAATGGAGGAGGACCCCTATCTTGCACCATATACAAAAATTAACTCAAAATGCATCAAAGACCTAAATATAAGAACGAAAACTATAAAGTCCTAGAAGAAAACATAGGGAAACATCTCCAGGGCCTTGAGTTAGGCAATGGTTTCTTAGACTTTACATCAAAAGCACTAGTAAAAAAAAGAAGAAACTATGAATGGGACTTCATCAAGATGAAAAACTCATGCATCAAAGGACTTTATCAAGAAAGTAAAAAAGACAACCTACAAAATAGGAGAAAATATTTGGAAACTGTATATCTGATAAGGGGTTTAATATCCCCACAACTCAATGACAAAAAGACAATCCAATTTAAAAATAGATAAAAGACTTGAATAGACGTTTTTCCAAAGACAATACTCAAGTAGCCACCAGGGATGTGTAAATAAAAACCACAATGAAATACGACTTCAGACCCACTAGAATGGCTACTAATTAAAAAAGGGGGGGGGGGCAGGGGAAGATGACAAGCTTTGAAGAGGATGTAGAAGAATAGGAACTATCGTACATTGTTGGTGGGATTGTAAAATGGTATGGCCACTTTGGAAAAGTTTTGCAGTTCCTCAGAAAGTTGAGTATAGAACTGCTTTATGACCCAGCAATCCCACTTCCAGGTATATGCCCAAAGGAATTGAAAGCAGGGACTCAAACAGATACTGGCACACTGATGTTCATAGTGGCATTATTCACAACTACCAAAAAGTGGAAGCACCCCATGTGTCCAGCAAGAGATGAATGGATAAAATGCAATAGATATTATTCAGCTCTAAAAAGAACTGAAGTTCTGATGCATGCTACAACATGGCTGAACCTTGAAAACATCATGTTGAGTGAAATAAGCTAGATACAATAGGACACATACTGTATGATATCACTTCCGTGAAATAAGTAGATTATGCAAATTCACAGAGTTAGAAACCAAGATACAGGTTACTAGGGCCCAGATGGGGGCAAAGAATGGGAGTTGATGCTTAAGTAGTACAGTTTCTGTTTGGGGTGATAGAAAAGTTTTGGGATAGTGGTCATGGCAGCACAACTTTGCAAATATAATTAACATCTGAATTGTATATTTAAAACCAGATAAAATGGGGAATGTCAAGTTGTATATAAATGATCACAATAAAAGAAAAAACATAGAGCTGTACAACACAAAGCGTGAACCCTAATGTAAACCATCGCCTATAGTTAGTAGTATGATCATAACAACATTGTTTCATCAATTGTTACAAAGGTACCAGGCTAATGTTTATAATAGATGCAACTGCCTGTGTGAGGGGGATATATGGGAATATACTTTCTGTATGATTTTTGTGCAAACCTACAACTCCTCTAATAAAAAAAATAGTACCTTAGGCTAAGCTGGCAATTGGCACCTTTATGTTATTGATAATGCTAAAGATTTTGATTTTACCTTGTTTCATTTGAGTGAAAAAAATTTGGACACTCTTAAATGCAATCTAACCATTGTCCAGTGAATGATGCAATCAGCCAGTCTTAAGTTATTGAGAAAAAACATGTTCATTGTTTTCTGTGAGTTGTTATCATTTAGTGCTTTGCGTTTTATGGAGGTCATGGAGGTCTTCCATTCTTCATGGCATCAAAAGAGAATATACAGTTGGCACTGTCCTGGGGCTTTTGCTTCCTCTCTCCTGTTTAGACACCTCCACCAGCCCTTCCGTGAGACTGTGGGTGGAACGACAATGTAGGATCCTTTCATCAGTCACGCAGCCAGTGACCTCAGTTTCTCCATGGGTCCTTTGCTCCCACAGGGGGTCGGGATGCAGAAGGTCAGTGGACACATGTTTTGTGTGTCTCCCTGGGGTTCTTGCTACTAGTCCCTGCCTTGGGGGAACTTATCAGGACACATTTCCTGTTTTCCAGGAGCGCGGAATCTGATATGGAAGAGTGATAAGACAGATGCATAATCAACGGAAGAGCATAAAGCAATGGCTGAGTGAACTAAGCAGGGGGAGTTAACTTGGAGTAATGCCAGGAGGAAAAAGTGCTTGGTTAACTGAGAAGGGAACCATGGAGACCTGGGCTTTAAAAGAAAAGGAGGAGGGGGGTTGAAACGTGATAGGTGTGAATGTTACCTAGCTGGAGGAGACCCCAAGAACGTCAGTTTCCTTAACAGGGGAGTGTGGAGTCTTTCTGGTGTCCACCTCACTTTCTGCTGGAGACATTGCAGAGAAGGGGCTGGTAGCCAGTAGCGTCACACAGCTTTGAGAGAGACCCATGAATTTGCTCTCACAGCCAGGTACACAACTAAGGCTTTGCTCTTTCAACTCTTAAAAGCCACAAAGCCCCCCTAGCCAAAGATGTTTCCAATTGGGAAAGAGCTATCAACAGTTCTTCAGACTTTTAAGGGTCAAAAATCCCTAGAAATTGTTTTTTAGCTCATCAAAGGAAAAAATTTCAACTAAAACATACATAATTACAAAGCTGTCTTTTTATGCCCACACAAATCTTCCAAGTAAAGCAACTATTTTCCTCATATGAATTGCATATATGTCTCCTCTTTGTTTTACTTGAAGAGAAGTAAAAGTCTGCATCTCTAAATATGAGTTTAGCTTTGTTTTAATTTCTGCATTGGACCAATTTTTAAAACCACAATTTTCACACAAAGGGGAAACATATTCCATAATGCCTTAAGTAATTTGGTTGTTCAAGTTGTACTTTGAATGTAATAAAAATTTGATTTTTATATTTATGTTGGGAATCATATTAGTAAGTTCTTGATCATTATTCTGACATTTTGCAAACCATTAGAAATTCTCTGGCTTCAGGGTTTTTTTTCTATAGAGAGAATTCATGTTCTCCTTGGAGATTTCGTAGCAGCTCTGAAGTCATGTCTCATATTTAATAAGATTTTCATTACTTTTACAAACTACTCCAGTAAATTTACTGATTGATACACAATGAAGTGCCTCAGATTAGACGGTTCTCAATAAATTAACAAGGAGGAACATAACATTCGGAGGGGGAATAATGAATCACAAAATGTCTTACTCATAAAATTAAGTAACCCTCAATAAATGTAAGTGAATGAAATGTTAATGGCACAGCATTTTGTAATTTCCAAGTGCTTAGCGCAACCTTGTAAATAAGCAGGGACCTTAGGAGAGGGAGAGGAGAGAGATTGCTAAGATGTAGATGGCTAAATAGTGACATTGATGGTAACTAATTTGCCCTGACACCATTGCAAGAAATAATTAGTTCGTTCTCAAGACCACAAAATGAAAATGATGTGATACTTTGTTCATCTTCAGAAAAGGTCTAATACAGGCATAAATTTGGTCCTGGGGGTTTTTAGGTTGGCAACTTTTTAAGAGAGTGATTAAAAGGCTAGTGTTGACTTTGGGCTTTTTTGGTCTCTGTGTTAAGAGCACAATGGCACCTTTTAAATCTATCTTCCTTTCTGTCCAAGGCTAGTAAGTTGTTAAAGGATCTGGATTTGAATTTGGCTCCCCTACTTTCTGCCTGTATGGTCTTGGGGAACTGTAAAGTCCTCTGAACCTGAGTATCCTTGTTGGCACCTAGCAAACCTGATAAATAATGTGTGTGCAGATGGCTAGCACAGTGTCTGGCCCAGCCTAGGGTTTCATTGATTTTTGTCAAATCCAAAATATGTGATGAGAAAGAAAAAAAAAAGGTGGTTTTTCCCAGCTTTTTGGGCAGGCAAAGGCTCTGTAGCTTCTATCATTGACCAAACAGCTGAGCTAAAGAAGGCTGGGAGCTGAGCAGGCTAGTGATGGGGGACTCTGGGCAGGAGCAAAGGCTCGCATAACCTGAAGCCCCAACATCACCATTGCCTGAGCTGTTGCCCAGGAAGGGATTGTGTTCTGGGTTACTGCCCTGAAGAGTTGGCATGGTAGCGTGCGAAAAACAGTGGCCGAGAGCAAGATGGAGTGGTGCCAGTTAAATCATCCAGCCCTCTGAGTATATTGGAGTCTCAAGAAAAAAAGAGAGCTCGTTTTCCCTTTAAAGCAAGGACCCTCAACCCTACCCAACCCAACACTTCCTTTTTATAACAAATTTATTTTAACATCTACTTCTCTCCTGAAATGAAATTCATAAACAATGTATAACCTGCCTATGCATGTTATTTTAAAAAAGAACCATTCCCTAACTCTAATATAAAGGAGAGGAAATAATTTATAACAAAGTAATGCATATTTTAGTAAGAGCTATACTAGAAGACACCATGCTGTCTCATTCTCCTTACAATCAATAAGTTTGTATTAGTTAAGAGGAATAAAACATTCAACTGAATGTGGTCAATGCTCTTTCTTTATATTTGACATTTTGAAACAGGAGCCAGATTAAAAAATACAGACACATACACAATTACCATTAATGCATTAACTACAAATGTAAACTATTTTGGGTATGTTGTAGTGAAGACTCAAGAATCACGAGTGACATTTACATTGCTGCCATGGTTTTTCCAAAATGGTAACAGCTTATTGAAGTTCCAAATAAAATAGGAGTACAGATATTCCTTGATTTATATCATAATTACATTCCTGGAAAAGTCTATGTATATTAAAATGGTGCCACAGAGTTAGATTCCATATACCCACTTGAAAGCCCAGCAGGACATTTAAAAGTTGTGTAGGGAATAGACATTGTGACATCCCCTATATCCCTGGTCCCCACTTGGGTTAATTGTAGCACCCTCAATCATTGTGATAGCCAAAGAAGCTCTCACAAATGGCCAAAATGCTCCCTTGAACCCACAGTCTTAGAGGGAGCCTAGAATAAAGGTGCAAACATGTTTGGAGGGTACATTTAGCTTTTTAAAGAATGGACTCGTCAAGAACTCAAGATCACCAATTCTTCACTTGGTTTCTTTGGTCACCCCTTTGTTCTTAAAATAAAACCTCCTTTTGGATAAAAACTACCTTCCTTGCTTTTCTGATTGCACATTGTCATTATGGAAATGCCTTGATTTTTACTATAAATGCTCCGTGCTTACCTGTCTATTCTAGTATAATAGATATAAGTGTGATCTAAGTGATTTTCAGGACTAGGGTATGGCTGAGGGTAAAGGTACAGTGTATCTTGGTTTGAGGTTGGAGGTCAAAGCTACTTGTAACAGCTGCCGCATCACCTGATTGTGACATTCAATCTTTATTTTCAAGTGGGATTCGCCTTTTTGGTGCCATTCCTCTTTAATTGTTATTTCCTTATGGGCATTCAGAAAGTTTTGAAAATTGAGGGGAAGGACAGAAATGTTTTACTACCTTCACAAGTACCACTAGATACGATAAAAGGTATAACACTTCATCTAGCACAGAAGGTTAAAAAAAAGTCAGCACTACACCAATGTTCTTAGCGGCATTATTCACAATAGCCAAAAAATGGAAGCAACCCAGTGTCCATCAGCAGAAGAGTGGATAAACAAAATGTGGTGCATGTACACAGTGGAATATTATTCAACCGTAAAAAGGAATGAAGTTCTAAGACAAGCTATAACCTAGATGAACCTTTGAAGACCTCATATTAAGTGAAGTAAGCCAGACACAAAAAGACGAATATTTGATGTAGCTTATATGAAATGCTCGGCTGAAGCAAATTTCATAAAGACAGTAGATTGTAGGTTGTGAGGGCCTGGATGTTGGGATGGGGAGAAGCATTTTTGTTTAATGGATGCAGAGTTTCTGTTTGGGTGATGAAAAAGTTGAGGTAATGGATATTGGTGATGGTAGCACAATTTTGTGAATGTAATTAATAGTGAATTGTACACTTGAAAGTGGTAAAAATGGGAAATTTTGAGTTGTAAATATGTTAGTACAATAAAAAGTTAAAAAAAAAAAAAAAGTCAGTGCTTATGAAACTGAGATGATTCGTTTTTTCTTTTCCAGCTGACATCTCAGCATCCCTATGCTGAAGTTTTCATCGGGCGGCCCCACGTTTGGACTGTTGATCTCAACAATCAGGAGGAAGTAGAGGATGCAGTGAAGGCAATTTTAAATCAAAAGGTGCTTTTTAAAAAAAATTTTTTTAATCCATTTTAAGTGGAATGTGTGGAGAGAGCATCACAGGCCTTTTGCTTTAGTAAATAGAGCTTTTCTACATCAGCTTACCCCTGGAATTAGAAAGTAGCTAAGCTGTAGGATTTGACCTGAGAATTGCATGGATGTTCTGTGAAACAAAAACAGAGCTGATGTCTATTTATTTATTCTAGACCATATGTAACACAAGGGTGGCAAATATATCTGCCTCGCTATTGTATTCCCAGTGATTTGTTGAAAGGAAAGATGGGAGGGAGAGAGAGGAATATTTGTTCACAAATAAGCCTGCTGGAAGGCAGAATATGTTCAATACCAGAAGCAGCATGCAAATGACTTAGAGATGGAAGTGGGAGGAGACTTTCTGGAGAATGCTGCATTTGACTTTGGTCTTATAGGATAAGTAGACATTTACAAAGCAAAACTAAGAAGTGGGTCCAGAAGACCATGTATTCAAGGCATAGTGGGAGTAAAGGGAGAAACCCTGAAAAGGTGTATATCCTGAGAAAAATGGCCAGTTTGCCCATAGGAGGGCCTCTTTATCAACATTTGACTTGCCCCCCCACCCCCACCCCGTGTGGGCCTCTTAGAATGGTTGTGAAAAACCACTTAAGCTGCTTTGAACTTTGAAGAGTTTTAGAGGAAATGAACTAAATAGATGGGCTTAAATCACCTGTGAGGACTTTGAGTGCCAACCATGTCAAGGAGGAGGCTGTAGTGCATCCCTGAAAGTGTTCTAGAAGGGACTATCATGATCCAATTGGAGCTAATGCTAATGACATTAAAATATATATATTTTATGGTAATTCAGCATTTCTCAACCTCAGCACTATTGACAAATGGGCCAGATAATTCTTCGTTGCAGTAGAGAGGCTGTCCTGTGCATTGTAGAATGTCTAGCAGCATCCCTGACATCTACCCTCTAGCCCTCCTCCCACCCCCCCAACATTTGACAACCCAAAGTGTTGGCAGACATTGCCAGATATCTCCTGGGGGCAGGGCAGGGGCGGTGGTGGTAGTGGTGGCAAAATCACCCCCAATTGGAAACCACTATGTTAAAAGAGTTGCGTATGAGTTATATGATATAAGGTATCTTTCTTCTTTGGGAAATGAAATGGGATAACCAGTTCATGGCCCACTGAACTGCCAGTTTCAATTAATTTGGAACATCTCCAGGAGAGCAATAGCACTCTTGATTTATTATCCATGCCTGGTCCAGTTATTGAGCTTCAGCACACATGTTCAGAACATCCCAGCCCCAGGCAGGGCTGGGACAGCTTAGGGCAGAATTTCCACAGACTGCTGGTGGCCAAGCCAACAGAAGAAGTGCTGAGTGGGGTGGGCTAATACCAGGCTTTCTGAAAATATCTGCCACAAATCTAAAGCTTCACCACTGGAGAGTCTTTCCTGTGGAAATAGAAGATTCTTTCTTTCTTGAGTCTCTGAAACTCTTAGTAAAGTACACAGCCTTTTTAAAAGTGGATAAAAAGGTGGAAAACATTGGTTCATGGAGTCCAAAACTTTTCAGATTATAGATCCCATTTGTCAAATCTAATGGGAATGTCCAATACATAAAACACTAAAGGTGGAGTACTGAGTTCTGTCTGCTCTCTCCTACCTGAGGCCACCTCTCTTTACTCCATGCATTTATTTCCCCAAAGTACATTAAATGCTTTATTTTAAACATGCCAGGAAAGCTACTTCAGAAATGACTACTTTAAAGCAAGCAGCTGTATGCAGAAAAGAAAAGAAGCCCAGTATCCAAAGCAAACAGGCATGAAACAATGAAAATTTATGCAGCATTAAAACCAAATGAATAATATATTACAGGGGGAAGGTGGTGGGAGAGGGATGGAGGAAAAAGTAGAAATGAAAGGCCAGTGTTTCCCAATGCTATCAAATTTCTCATTTGATAACTCCATCTGTGTGTTTCAAATAGTGCATTTATGGAGAGAATGGCAAAGGTGGAAATAACTTATCTGTATACCTGCCTGATACAAAGTTTGGCCAGAATATATTTTAATAGGCCTTTTAGTGGTAAGCCAATTTTAGCGTCTTTTGAATTTATTGTTTAATCACGTTTCTTAGCTCAAAATTTATACTCTCTCGAGATAAACAATGAATTATTTACTTTCCTTTTTAAAATGTTGCATGTTTTATTAAAATTATACACAATGATCAATATTAACAGTTTTAAAATTCTGAAATATAAAGCTATAGTTAACAAAACATTAAGTGTTTAAGTGAAGATTTAAATATATTATAAAACTGTAGCTAACAAAACATTAGTAGGTATTTAAACCGGATATTAAAATTTTAATTATATAAATAAAATCAGTATTAGGACTTTGAAAAGGTTACTTAGGATTGAGCAAAAGATAATAAAGAAGATACTTTTCTGACATGGCAGATCAACCCTGATGAACCTTATTCCAAGAACTATTTAAGGCCACTTAAAAATGTAATAATAATAGCAGTAGCTGATATATAGAGAGAAACTCTTTCATGAGCCTAATCTCATTTAATCCTTCTACAATTCTATGGAATGGGACTGCTATTCCCATTTTATAGGTGAAAAAAACAAAGGTTTAAAGAAGTATTTTACCCAAGGTCAAACAACTAGATCTGGATTCCAACCCAGATCTTTTTGCTTAATGTATTAAGACAATATAAAATTTAAAAAGGAAAAGCATAAAATGCAATAAGGAGAAAGATAAGAGAAGGAGAGAAAGAGTAGGGATGAGATCAATAAAATCTTTTGTCATTAAAAGTACACTTGTTAGAAATGAGTTAGAAATTTGGCATCAAGCTTTCTTATATTTAATTACAAGATTTTACATTTTAAATTACATGACACTCAAAAAAGCAGGAAAATAAGGCCCATCATTGGGAGGAAACAGTTAATAAAATGAGACCTAGAGATGGCCCAGATGTTAACAAATATCAGACAAGAACTTTAAAATACTATGATAAGCTCTCTAAGCTTTCTTGATCTTTTTGGGAATCCCACAAAATAATATATAGCTGATTTGTTCTGATCCTTGGATGAACAAGAGCCTACACATGTCAGCCAATAAATTGTATCTTTGTTCAAATTAGTGTAAAATTGCAAACACCTAGGCCATAATGATGGTTTTAAAATTTAAGTAGGCCAAATAATTTTCCTCTGTCTTCAGTGCTGGTTCCTACTGAATGCCAAGGGCAGAAATTTTCTTTTTAGATCTTAAACTGGAGACTGTATTTATAGAGAAAGGCAGGATAGTCTAATGCTTAAAAGCCTAGGCCCTGAATTCTCATCTCACCTTTGATATCTTGTAGCTATGGGATGCTGGGTAAATTACTTAACCTTTCTAAGACTTGGTCTCTTCATCTGAAAAATTAGCTTAATAATAGTTTCTAACACAGAGAACTGTTTAAAGGAATAAAGAAGATAATGCATGTGAAAAGCCTAATGTGGCAAGAATGTAAGAAATATAGATTATTCTCTGTTATTTTTTATTAATGATATTCAGAGAGGTGAGCTACAGTATGTAGAGCAAATAAAATTACCTTTGACCTGTCAAATTCTGCACACTTTTACCTATACCAAGATTTCTTTAAAAAAATACTATGATAAATATATTAAAAGATTTAGCAGAAAAGGTAGACAGCATGTTTGAACAGCGGAATTTCAGCAGAGACGTGGAAACTATTTTTTTTAAGCCAAATGAAAATGCTAAAAATGAAATTTAGTATTAGAGATGGCGAATTCTTCCAGTGGGCTTATCAGCAGACTGTACACAACAGATTAAAGAATCTATGAACTTGAGGCCTTGTCAGTAGAAAGTATCCAGGTTGAAACACAAAGAGAATTTAAGAACAAAGAGCATCTAAGATCTGTGAAACAATATCAAACAGTCTAATTTATATGTAATTAGAATCTTAGAAGAGAGAGATTGAGAGAGAATGGAACAGAAGAAATCTTTGAAGAAATAAAGGCTAAGAATTCTCCAACGTTAATGAATGGCATCAACCTACAGATGATAGGAGCTTAATGAACTCTAAGCAGGAAAAATACAAAGTAAAACACATCTTGGCACATCATAGTCAAATTGCTGAAAAACAAAGATAAACAGAACATCTTGAAAGCAGTCAAAGGAAAAAAAATTTCATTCAGGGAATAACAATATTAAAGATAACTGACCTCCCATCAGAAATCATAGAAACCATAAAAGGGTCTCCAAGGATGAGAACATGGAGGGCATTTAAACCGGCTATGAAAAGGATTCTGGATTTTATTCTAAGTGTGAGGGGAAGTTTTTTTTTTGTTTTGTTTTGTTTTTTGATGGGAAGTTTTTAGCAACTGAATGACATGACCTAGTTTACATTTTAAAACATGAAGAGAGATTATGTGATGTGCCTAACTCATAATCGTATGGTTAGTAAATAGAGGAGCCAGGACTCAAACCTTCCAAGTCCATTTCTCACTGAATCATGCCAGGCCACCACTGTCAGGCAGTACCACAGAGGTTTGGCTGATGTCTTCTTTGAGAGCAGTCCCCTGTAGGGATTCTATTCTGATGTGATGCCTTGCAAAGATGAGATAGGGGAAATGTGGGTATTAGAGGAGGCAGGAAATCTCACAGGAAGAGAAGTTAAGGGAAGAAGATGGAGAAGATGGGAAGATAATGGCAAGTTTCCATGGCCAGCAGGAAACTACACGGTGCAGCCTGCATGCATCCTTCCTGTGGCCCTACCCAAATGAGTAACAGTCCTTTTTCCACAAAGCAGGATGACCAGGAATACCAAGAAGAACCCTTGCTTCTCCCATCTGGCCCTACTTTGGTTTCTCAGTAGCCAGATGTGGATATAGCATTCCCTTTCATTCCATCCCTCAAAGAGGCCTAGACTTGTTCCTGAAGGATTGTTATACAGGAAAACTCCACCCCCACCACCACCCAACATCTGTGAAACAGCTCTGACTTCAGAGGCTTGTCAGTGCACTTTATCACCGTAGCCAGAGGTCTGGGAGAGTTTCCCACCCAGAGGGCCCTACTTCTCCCCTGTCCACAGGAAGGCAGCTAGTGGAGCTCACTGGCAGTGAGGGCTTACAAATACAACTTCCTTTTTTTTTCTTTGTATTTCCTCTATAGGAAAATTGTTTGGCTTCATATCCTTTAAAACCGGTAACTAACCACAAAGTAGTTAATGAGTCAGCATCCCTTTGGTCAAACCAGACTTGGTTGGTAGAAGAACAGAGGAAGAGCTGTTTTTCTGAATTCACTGCATTGACTCTTTTGAATTAATTCACTTCCCTTTTCTAATAGATGTCCTCTGCAATATGTTGCAGAAAAAATCTTGGGTTTTCAGCTTGCTTCCTGCCACATAACCAGATCCATTGATCTTGTGACAAGTCACCGCCAATTTGTTTGTTTCACTGTAAAAATTCTTCTTGCCTGCTTCTAAAAGAACTCCAATATGCCATGTCCCCTGCTGTAGATCATATCTTTTGTTCCTTCTTTGAGCTTTTGAGAAGATGCATATCTATTGGCCAGTTATAGAAAGCTTCTGGAGTTGGCTATGTGTTGAATAAATAAATATCCTTCAAAAGAAAAGAAGAGTCTTACATTTAGTGTGAAGGATTAAGTCTGGGTCAGAGAGAGCACAATAAGTACAAAAGCTTGAGATGAGAAGTAACATGCCTAGAACACAGAAGTCAGTTTTCCAAAGTATTTTGAGCTCTTCAGATTTGAGCTATCTAGAAATAGAGTGACCTCTCTGTTCTTGCAGAATAGTCCTGCCACAGTACTCTGGTTCAGTCCCTTTTAGCTCTATCCGGATGAGCATGAGCAGGTATGGCTGAGGGGCAACCTGTGTGACACACTGTCCAGTTGTGTGTTTGAAGATGCATTATGAAATTATAAAATCACAGTGGAAGAACTTTTCAAATATACTATGTGAATGAATACACCCAAAAAAGGAAGAGGATACCCTAAGACCAACCGCTTGGCTGCCCACTGCAGAATATTTATCGTCCCATTTTCAGAAGGCCTTAGCTCATAGATGTTGTGCCCAGTTCCCCACCTTGTAGATTCGAGATAGACAAGTGCAGACTTAGGAGGGAGATAGTGAAGGTGCCTCACTACCCTATTGCTGATAGGTGCCATTGGGCGCTCTGAAGCTGTAACAGACCTGAAGAGCTGGTTATTTTCTCCCAAATGAAATTTCCGTTTTGTTTGGTGATGCTAGCTGGTGGTGTCCCTGAGAACTCACAGTGTTGGCACAAACTCTATGCCACAGATATCAAACCCACCCTTCTATCTCTTTTAGGTATCACCATATCATTAGATTGCTTCCCTTATCCCAGTGAAGCACCTTCTAGGGTTTCCCACTGCCCTCCAATAAACTAGTAGAGATCTTTCATTCAACTTCCTTCTCAGCCTTGTCTCACCTGCTTCAATGATCTCCTCTCCTTTTTCCACATCTAATCTCACATTGTTGCTCCACATTTTGACTTTCCCAAGTCTTGGCTTGGTAGAATCCTACTTGTCCTTTACAGCCCATCTTTCTTGTGCCACTTTATCTCTGTACCTTCTGAGCTTACACAGGCCCATGTTTTTGGCACCTTCATAGGTAGCTGAACTGTTCATCACGGGCCTTTCTCAGAGTATTGACCCTGCATTCATTCAACAGATGTTTATTAAATTCCAATGTGGGCCACATTGTGCTTATCGCTAGGATACAAAGAGGTCCCAATAGCCACACACACTGACCAGTGGCATTTACGTTCTAGCAAGTGATACTCCCTTTTATTCAATGCCCACTGTGTTCTAGACACTAAACCAAGCCCTTGACTGTTTTTTCATATAGTCTCCACCATAGCTTAAAGGAGGTGGGCCTGTCATATTGGCATTTTACACAGGAGGTTACCTGAGACTCAGGGGTGGGAGGTGGTTTGCTCAGGGTCCCATAGCTGATAAAGAACAGTGAGGTTGTGAACTCATGTCTGTTGACTTCAGACTCACAGTCTTAACCCTCACTGGGCAGCCTCCAGTGTGTTATCCCCTGTAGGCTAGGTGACACAGCCTAGCCTAGACTGGGAATATGTCACATGTCCTCGGTGTCCGCCTATTCATGGCACCATGTTCTTTTTCCACAGACTGAGCCATACATGCCATATGAATTCACATGTGAGGGGATGCTGCAGAGGATCAATGCTTTCATCGAGAAACAGGTAAGGCTCTTCAGGAGTCAGCTTGTCTTTTCTGTGTCCTGCTTCATGTTCCAGAAGGTTCTTAAGAACAGTTAAGATCTTGAGTGTTTCTGTGTTTATTTTCCTGCTTTGGAAGACTACAGAACCCCAGTTATGGTCACCCCAGGGCATCTTTCTTTCCCTGAGTTTAGGTATATCCTTTATGACAGTGAGAGGTCAAATGGAAACTTACAGCAGGAGAGACTGGTGGTCCAAAACGAAGACCTCCTGCCAGGGTCTGTAACCTTCAGTGGGTTCTGCAGGTCATCACGGAGACTTTCAGGGAAGAGGGCAACGGCAGAATTCTGGTCCTGTCTGATTTTCCTTTCCCACCCCAAGAAAGGCAAGATCTGAAACCAGTGGTTTCTAAGGATTCCCTTTAATAATAAATGTTCAGTAATCCTAAAAATATAGGACTCTAGTGTTTTTCAAACATCTTTAAAAACAGGAGCCTTTCCAATGAAACCGTGCGTGAAATCTAAGTATATAAAACAGATAAAAGCAGAACTTCAATTCTAAAGCAGTGGACAGTTCCAGGAGCTCCACCATCTCCAACAGAGTTTGGACAGTGCAGCTTGTGTTCACAGAAGTCAAGGTCAAGAACATTACTATGCCATCATTTTTATAACATTTTAATTCTTCGGGCTTCAAAAACAACAGCTAGAAATAGACCCAGAAGCCACGTGCGTTGGGGAATACGAACTCCTTGACCAGATTCCAGAAATAGCACCTTCCTTTTCAAGTATAGAGCAGTGTCTTAGGGTGATCAAGAGATCTTTACTCAATAGGGGTGAGGGTGGTGCATGCTGAAAATAGAATGGCGTGTTGAACACATAAGTAGGCCGAGATTGTAGGCCCAAGATAGCTTCCAAAGGAAGAGTTGGAGGTTTAAGGCACCTGAAATGGCAGCAAGCAGCCACCAGCCCTCGGTGCTGCTGGTAGAGTGAGCCAGACATGCAGGGCCTCTGAACGGCATGTCTGGTCCCTGATTTCTCCTTCATGTCAGGTGCCCAGCCCCCTGGGTTCCAATCCATTTGCATGAGTTTCTGGGTGTATGCCTGGGCACATGACTCAGCCTCTCTGTGTCTTAGTTTCCTTTTCTATAAAATAAGGATAATAAAAGGACCTACCTCATCGGGCTGATGTGAGGATCACGTGAGCTAATACAGGTGAAGTGCTTAAAATAAGGTCTGGCACAGACCACTCAATAAATGCTCAATAAATAAAAACATGTTCTGTTGATTATCTAGTATTAATATAATTATACCATATTACTCATCACACTTTCCCATGAGGCCTAAGCCTTTGAATCAGTATCTCACTCAGTCTTCATGCAGCGTCTCTGCTGAGAACAACCTGTTTATATTATTGCCATCGTCATCATAACCCTAAACCATAGGCATACAAACTCTGTCGAGCACTGTAGCAGACACTTCATGGAACATTGTCCCATTTAATCCTCCCAGTCACCCTAGGAGACGGTGTTAATAATCCCACTCTCTGGATATGAAAACTGAGACTACAGCTATAGGGATTGGAACCAAGATTGGACACTGGCCTTGTCTGAGGCCAAACCTGTCCCCCCAACATTCCAGGGCCTCAGGAGATGCCCAGTGTCTGAGAACTATTCTTCCCGTCAGCTAGTACCTATGAGAGCTGCTGCCCTTTCTTGGAGATGCAGAGAGGAGCTGCTCTGGCCTCCTTTGGCACTGGGTTTCAAGTCCTCCCAGCTCGTATTGGCACAGGAGGCTCCCTGAGGTCCTGCCCGCATCCCTGCCGCTGCTTCTGAAACCCAGTCTTCGTTTCCTGAATCCACTGCCACTCAGGGAAAATTATTACTTGCCACTCATAAACAACTCTTTCTGAGATTTATTGGAAGGCTCTTTCTTGCTTCTCTAACATTACGAATCCAGTCTCTGCAGCCAGTCTCACATCCACCTGGTTCCTCTACCCTATAAATCTGTTGTAGGTTTCCTTTCAGACAGGAAGATCCTATTTCCAAAACAGACTGTGCAACATGCTCCACGATGCAGGGCCCCTGCCTAGTTTGTTCCCATCTGTATCCCACGTGCCAGGCACCCTGCTGCACATAGTATGTGTACAGGACCTCCCAGTTGAATCAGTGAATAAATGAATGGGACAGTAAGTGAATGAGCATGTATGTGTGCTTTTTATTCATGTTTGCCAGCAACCAGATAGCTCATATTTGACTTTTTGATTTTGAAAACATAGTACTAGAATTGTCTTCTGGAAAACATGCTCATAAAACTGCCCTTTCTACACCACCTCCTGGCTATTGACTTCTATGTGCTATTTTGCAATTCATAGAAATCCAGAGACCTGCTGCTGTTTTTGTCATTCATTGGCCCCGTAAATATTTGTCAACCAGAGTGTACCATATACTGTGTTGGGAGTAGAGGAAGAAGAGCTTTCCAAGGCAGAGTCAGTCGCTGCCCTCAGGCAGCTTCGAAGTTCATGGAGAAGGCAGTCAAGTTCACAGGCAGTGCCACTGCTGTGGGGTTGGGACATATGCATTCCCACACCAGCCTGCGGGTGGGAAAGGGAAAGTACGGGGAGAGGCTAAGCAAAGGCATCCTGCAGGTCCAGATGTAAAGACCTGGGGGGATGCAAAAGCATGGAAGTTCAGCTCTGACTGAGGAGGGGAGAGGTAAGAGGGGAGCCCAGGGCAGGAGACGGATCTTGAATAGACTCCAGTCCAAGCTGAAGCATTCAGATTTGATTCTGGGACGGTTGGAAACTACAGAAGAGTTTTAATCTGGGTGTGGGGGCACTGATGCTATCGGATTTGTGTTTTAGAAAAACGCTAGGACTTTTCTGTTTGGTGCATTTCTTATAAGGCATTCTCCCAGTGCCGCTTAAATGAGTAATTAAAGGGATCTATTTTAGTTTCTGGAGAGAGATTCTACTGAACTTCCACATGTTTCCCCAAGGCCAGAGGGAAGCTGGGAAGTCACAACCCCATTAGTTCACAGATAGGGTCTTCTACCTCTAACCATTAGTCCCAGGCTCCCATTTTTAGTGCTTGGGGTGTTCATTATTTTTGCAGCTTAGAAGAATATCTTCAAAGAGCAACCAGCATGGAGAGAAGCGTGTTTCTGGTATGAAACAGGGAAACCTCAAGCTCAGAAGGAAATGGTAGCATCTCAGATTGCCTTTACCTTGAACTGCAGACAGGTACTATAGCTCTAATTGGGCTAATATCTGCCTTCACAGTTCTCTATGTGATCTGCAAGGGGGACAAGGAACCTTTTTATCCCAGAAACCTTTCAAGGCCGTCGATCAACACTCGCCCAAATCAGCCAGGGCCAGAGGAAGCCAATTGACAGCAATTGAGAAAGCCCCAGGCTTAAAAGTAGAGTGGAACAGTTGGCCGCAGGAAACCTACCTCATGACCAGCCAACCTGGGGCCAAGCACCTAACAGTCAAGGATCTTGGCTTTGTCCAAACTGCTTGCTCTTTCCCTTAATGTGCCTGTCCTGTTCCCCTTCATTCTATTAAACACGTTGAATTGGATTGCACTCTCTTTGCTAATCAGCTCTCTGAAAGAGGCACAGTCTCCAGCAGCCCCAGAGTCAGTGTCAAGATGAAAATCCCTTGTCATAAAAACTAAGAGCACTCTTGCTCCCTAACCTGGGTGGGCCCCACCCAGCCTGTTAAGATTCTCACGCACCTCCTAGGGAAGACTTAAGTGTTTGCCCAGGCCAGAGAGCATATTGGGTTCTTTTGAAGGAATGGTAATGTTTCGATTGATTTCTTTTTTTTTTTTATTTTAAACAATTTATTGAAGTATATCATTCATACATGAACATACATAAACTATAAGTGTTCAGTAAACATCGTGATCTTACAAAACAAATATGCATAACATCATACAGGGCTCCCACACATCACCCCTCCACAAACATCCTGCATTGTTGTGAAACATTTGTTAACAAATCATGAAAGAGCATTGTCAAAGTATTACTACTAACTATAGTCCGAATCTTCCTCCCCTATACATTTTTAAGGATTTATTTATTTATTTACTTTTATCCATTTTTACCCCACCCCTCCATTTTTGCTGTTTCTGTGTCCATTTACTGGGCAACTCTCTGTGTCTGTTTCCTGCCCTCTCTTCTCATCCTTCTCCTCCTGTCTTCACTGGGATTCGATCCTCAGAACTCTGATGTGGGAGAGAGGCATCCTACCACCTGCGCCACCTTAGTTCCTGGTTTTTCGGTGTGTCTAGTCTTGGTTCTCCCTTGTGTCACTCTCCTGTTATGTTATCATCCTGCTGCGTGGCTTGCAGGGCCCGGCGGCGTACCTGCTCATGGGGCCTGGAGGCCCACGTGCCTTTTATAATTTTTCTTTTTTTTATTTTTACCGGGAGTCGAAACCAGGTCCCTCCATATGGGAGACGGACACGCAACCACCCAAGCCACATCCGTCCCCCTGCTATATCTCTTACTTAAGGTTGACCAAAGATAACCAGAGTTACAGTCTTTTCCCATACAGGATGGTTATATAATAAATCAGGCTTAGTTTATCACCAGCATTCTAAACACCAGACCTAGAGAGAAAAACAAGGTCTGGGGACACATGTATGGTTTCTAATATAGCGAATGATTAGCCTACCCTGATTATCACAAAATCAGGACAGTGAGAATATTTGTATTCGATTGATTTCTGAAAACGATACGTTTGCTCTTCAACTCTGTTCTCTGCTTATGGTAAAGACCCTGTAAATATGTACACTGGTCACAGTGATGTTATTTTGCAAAGAGCTGTGTAGTTCATCTGAAGATAAGGAGGGGAAAGAAGAGTTAACTCCAAGAGCTCTTGTGGAATCAGCTCCAGCTCCTGGGGCATCTGAGTCATCAGAGCCCATCTTAAACTCACTGGGGAGTGTTCTACATTCATGAATGAGCCTGTTTGTGAGTCTTCATAGTGGCAGGGAGTTGTGGGGAGTGGTGGAGCGGGCAGAGGTTGTAAGAAAAGAAGAAAAGGAATTGAAAGGAGAAGGTTGGCACCGGCTTGGGGAATGTTGGCCCTGGAAAAATCAAAGGCTACTGTTAACCTAGCCATGGCCAACCTCAGAGAGATCGGTGGTAATGATTATGTCCTGTATCTGGAACCACACACTACTGGGATTCACCTCCCTACCGTTTCCATAGCCTTGGTTGCCTAATCTTGCTGTGCTGTTGCCTCCTCTGTGTAACGGAGGTCATAATGTGTATCCCAAAAGGATGGGGGAGGAATCAACAGGGTAATAGATGTTGGGGGCTAAGAACAGTGACTAGCACATAGTAGGTGCTAGGAAAGCCCTAGCTATGAGCTGCTGCTGCAGGAACCCAGAAACCAATCAAGGTGTACTTTTGTTACCAAGCAATGGGCTTGCTGCCCGATACGCACAGAAGCCAAAACCATGACATCAGGATTTTGAGAAAAGAAAGAGATTTAGTGCAAGTTCGACCAGCAAGGAGACAGGAGGTAAAGCTCAAATCTGTCTTACCTGTCTAAGAACTAAGGGACATTTATAGGATGGAAACAAAGGGAGGTGAGGATCGTGACTGGATTCTGGTTGGCATATTCTGATTGGCTGTTTGTAGAAATACGCCAGTGGGCTGCATCTACTTTTTGAGGGACCCGTTGTAATTTATTTGCTTCCAATGACTTTTCATCTCCATAATCTTGGTTCTGAAGAAAGGTTTTGGAGGAAAGGTGATTTTAGGTTATACTTGGCAAGTATGCATGCACTTGGCTGGGGAGTTTCTACAGGCCAGTTAGGGCTGGTTTCTGCCCTTGTCAGGCAGTTTGTGGTTAAGAGATTGTAGTAATTTATTGGAGAGGGGAAGTTAAAGCAGCTTGTGATAAAGGCAAAGAAAGGGGACGGGGCCAGTTTCCACATTTTCATTTTCAAACAGCCTCATTGAAGTATAATGCATATACCATAAAATTCACCCAAGTAAGAGTGTAATTCAGTTTTTAGTAAAAGTGCAACCTCCACCACAATCTACTGTTAGATTTTCATCCACCCAAAACATTCACTTGTGCCTGTTTCCAGTCAATCCTTGCTCTTTTACCCAGTCCCAGGAAACCACTCATCTGTTTTCTGTCTCTATAAATTTTGCTTTTCTGGAGATTCCTGGCTTCTTTCACATAGCATAATGTTTTCAAGATTCACTCACATTGTAGCATGTATCAGTACCTCATTGCTTTTTATTGCTGAACAGTATTCCATAGTGTGGATGAGCCACAATCTGTTTATACATTTTCCAATTGATGGGCATTTGGGTTGTTTCCAGTTTTTGGCTTTAAGAATAATGCTGCTATGCATATCTGCGTGAAGTCGTTGGGTGCATTTATCTTTTCATATCTCTTGTGTGGGCTCCTAGGAGTGGAAGAGTGTGGTAAGGTTATGTTGAACTCTTTCAAGAGTGAGCTTGTTGGCTGAGTTGGTTTGCGCATGTAGAGGTCTTCCACGGATGACCCTTATTTCCCTGCTTCACGGCCACCTTCTCTGTTGCCATGTGGAAACAGATATTCACAACCAGTGCTGGGAAACAGCCCAGCGGCCATCTGTAGACAGAGGCTGCTTCCTTTTGAGGGGACAGAACAGGCTGAAAATTGTAGGTATAAGCAGGCAGCTGAAATGTGTTTAATTCATTCAGTCAGCCAATTTTTATTGAAAACTTTTTCTGAGTCAGGCACTAGATTTCCCAGGTATAAGGTAGATTCACATGCACGCCCTGTACCTCAAAAAGCTGGTTGAACTTGGCCCAGGCCCATTTTCATGATCTGGGAACCACCCCTGACTTTTTTGTTTGTTTGCAAATTCCTGGCCTTACTTCCTCTTGATCCCATCTCCAGACCTAAATCTGAACCTGTCCTCTTGTTCCAAACAGTGTGGAACACCAGGCCCACCATGGTCTCAGTAACCCTGTTAAAGCTTTGTCCAGGACTGGGTGAAGAGAAGAGTTCATGGAAAAGATGCCACCATGCACCACTCAGCATTCTCTTACTGCCTCTTCTCTAGCTTCTCTTATGCTTTGCTTCACACAGGTGACCCTTCCCACCTTGCACAGCCAACTAAGAGGACAAGCCAGCTCCTCCACCTAATGCTTCGGTCCTCAGGAGTGCCACCACCCCAGCCCCCATGTTCTCTAGCTCTTGTAGTATTTTTGTGAATAAGGTCTTCTCCCTGATGTTCCTTAGCCTTTTAATACAAAGGCATCACCTCACCTCTTCTTCACAGTGAATTGTGTTCATTTTTGTTCAGAACATTGCTTATTCTAAATAATTTGTTGGCTAATGAACTTTTCTTATTACATCTACTGCATAGAAATTTCTGAAGAGTCAAGCAAATTTAGGGAAAATGGTGACTGGTTGAAATAATTGTTGGAGAGGCAGGCAGATGTTCTGTGTTCTAAATGGGCTTGTTAACCAGATTGGGAATTACTTTTTGCATCTCATTCTAGATGCATCACTGAGTTGGAATGCTCTCCTTTTCTACTTCTACTATGAAAGCTCAAGGATACCAAAACCTTTCAGTTCAATTAGCAGCTTTTTTATTGAGCGCCAGTTATCTGCAAAGCACTAACTCCTATTCAGCCTACAAAACCCAGCATAGAAGTCTTCTCTGATTGCCACCACCCATAAAGTGGCCTTTGTATCTTGCTTGGCCATCTGTTTTGTACTGTTCCGTATTTTTTTTTCTTAAATGTCTGCCCCTCTTACTAGACTGTGCACTGAACCTATGAGCTCAGGGACTGTATCTTCCCTGTGTTCGTATTTCCAGCACCCAATATATGGCCTTAATAGCCACTTGAAAGTTTTGAAGGAATGAGTGAGAAAGAACCTTCAAAGCCAGCATATGATATGAGTGTTTCGTGGTTTATTGGACAGAGACACTTGGGTCTCATCTGAATCTCCATCCTCTCTCCCCTGGACTTCCTGGCTGTCTCCCTGCTTCTGCTTTTACCCCTGAAGTCTATTCTCAATACAGCAGATCCTATCCCTCCTCTGTTCAGAGCTCTCCAGGACTTCCATCTCACTCTGAGGAAAAGAGAACTTCTGCATGGCCTAAAGGGCCCTCTGTCATCTGATTCCCTGAGACTACCCTAACCCCACCTCCTCCCATTCCCACCTCAACACACACACACACACACACACACACACACACACACACACACACACACACACGCAGGCGCCGCTGCTGAGCCACGTGGAACTCCCTGCTCTACCCACCTCCCTTCTCAGAGTCTCTGATCTTGATTTTTCCCACTGCCTGGAAGTTTCTTCCCAGATATTTGCTTGGCTCACTCCTATCACTTCCTGGAGTCTTGTCTCAGGCACCCTATTTTAAATTGAACCCTCCCCCAGCAGTCTCGGTTTTAACACATGCTGGGGCTTTTGTAACAAACCTCCACAAACTCGCTTAAAACAACAGAAAATGTACTGTCTCTCAGTTCTGGAGAGGGAAATGAAGGTGTCAGCAGGCTCCCTCAGAAGCTCCACAGGTGAACCTTTCCTTGCAGCTTCCAGCTTCTGGTAGCCCCAGGCATTCTTTGGCTTGCGGCAGCGTAATCCCAGTCTCTGTCTCTGTCTGCTCCCTGAGTGTCTGTGTCTCCATCCACATTTCCCCCTTCTTAGAGCCCATCCTCATCCACTGTGACGTCATCTTAATGTGATTGCAGCTGCTGTCAACAGGGAAATAACTAATTCAGCTGCAAGGCAACAAAGGCATTTATCTGGGGTCTTAGAATTGCAATTTGGGGAATGCAGATTCAGGGAGCAACTCAAATTGGAAATGTCCTGTCTTTGCATTTCCAGGCAAGGGTTTTTAAAGGAAAAGAAGATTAGAGAAGTTGTTTATGGTTGGTGGATATTTGGGGTACCCACTTGTCTTTCAGGTTAGGCCAGGGGTTTTTAACCAGGGGTATCGTGGAAAGATTTCAAGTGTGCATGAGCTTGAATTGAAAAAAATCAGCTTATTGTGTTTATTTTCTCAGACCTCTGATGTTGAGTGACATAAAACTATCTGCCACTACATTCTGAGAAAGGGTCTGTGGTTTTCACTTGACTGGCAAAAGGGTCCGTGGAACAAAAAAAGGTTAAGAACCCCTGTTAGATAGTTAACTGAGTGCTCTATCTTGTGGAGCGTTTGTGGTGTCCAGAAGTCCTTAGGGTTTGGAGGAACCTTGTTGCTTGAGGCTTTGCTTACTTCCTCAGTTCCTAACGTCTGGCTGCGACTTGCCTAAGAGTAACCCCCAGAGTGACCTTCCAACCTCATTTTAAATCTCTTAGCCATATAGCTTTATTTTGTTTTATTTGTTTTAACACTACCAAGATTTTTTAAAATTTCCAAATAAGGTCCCTTTCACAGGTGTTCAGGGTTCTTCGATGTTGTAGCATATACCAGATCTTCATTCCTTTTTATGGCTGAATGCTATCCCATTGTGTGTATGTGTTCCACGTTTTGTTTATCCATTCCTCCATTGATGGACACTTGGTTGGCTTCCACCTTTTGGCCCTTACGAATATAAGGAACTTTGGTGTTCAAGTTTCCGTTTGAGTCCCTGCTTTCAGTTCTTTTGGGTGTACACCTAGAAGCTTCACCCTGCTTTTTTCACTTTCACTTCTCAGTATGGCATGTTCCTCATTTTCTGGTTGTGTTTGTATTTAACAGGTCCTTGTGAATGCCTTTAGGTGATTTAGTGTCTTTTGCTTGGGTTCACTAACAAAACTGCTATGAACATGCTTCTGTGGATTTTATTTGCACGTGTGTCCCTGTATGTCTGTGAAACTCTGAGCCCGGAGGCTTAACTACCACTGGGTGCTCCTGAGGGCCATCCCACCCCAAAAGGAACTAAGTAAAAAAACCAAGGGAGTCATCTAGGCTTTTGGGGAGCCTGTGCAGATAGCACCTTTTATAGGTTGGTTCCCCGCCCCTTCCCACGACAAGGATTCTGAGGAATTTTGTCAGGGTCCCCTTGACAAATGTGCAGACAGAGCCAACCCTGAGTGCCAGTGAAGCATGAGTTCCCATCACTGGTGCTTGCTTTGGGCACGGCTAAAATGAAACTTGGCGCCCCAGGCGAGAGATAGCTTCCATCTCCTCATCCTGCCATTTCCCCCAGCCCTCACCCACTCTTTCTTCTACCACCCCAGCTTCGCTTTCTAACCACGCTGAACTCTCATCATGTTCCATAAGTGGCTTGCTGGTCCCCAACCCTCTCTCCTCACCCACATGTCATCCTTGGACCTGCTGGTTTCCTGCACTCCCTCTCAGTCCTGGACATGCCTGACCCTGCCTGCACCCCCTCCCTCATCCTCCCCCTCCATGTGGTGGGAGCCATGCTACATTACATCTCATCACACCTTGCTCAAACTATTTCTCCAATGGTAGCACTAGTAGAGCACTGTCATTTTCAAATGCCATGTTGAGTTCTGTCAGAGATGCCTACAGATTCCTTGGTGTGATCCATCACCTCCCAAAGTCAAAATCCTGCTATGAAAATAGAACTAGTGCTCATGAAACAGTGTCACATTAGGCCACTGCCAAACGTAGGCAGGGACTTAAAATGTCTTTGAAGTTAGAGCAAAGGGAAGCTGGAGCAAACCAGAACAGCTGGTCATGATGGGCCTTCAAGGGCAGAGCCTTTGAATAGCTGCATAGTTGTTGAGGACGATGATGATGAATAGGCCCTGTTTACTGACGAGCCATTTCACCGACTGCCTCTCAGCCTCAAGCCCTCAGCGGGAGATACTGTTGTCCACATTTTAAGGTTGAGGAAACTGGTGGTTAGACGGCCAAGTACTGGCCCAATGATGTGTTCTCCCTGAATGCAACTCCCACCCATGTCTGTCTGACTCTGAGCCCTTCCTCTTCCCTGCTCTTCCACAGAGGGGTCCCTCACATTGTCAGGATTACATGGTGGCACTGGGACGCCCAGCTGCCTCCTTGGTTCCTCAGCTCATGGCTCCTTGTTCTTCTAGGACTTCTGCCACGGCCAGGTGATGTGGCCACCCCTCAGCGCCCTGCAGGTGAAGCTTGCTGAGCCTGGGAAGTCCTGCAAGCAGGTGTGCCAGGAGAACCAGCTCATCTGTGAGCCATCTTTCTTCCAGCACCTCAACAAGGACAAGGATGTGCTGAAGTAAGTGCCTGGGAGGCAGGGAGGGCAGCCTCCACTGGATTGGTCTCTCCTTCTGGGTACAGGATGGGTTGGTCTGGATTTCCAGGTTTGCAGGCTTTTGGTGAAAGGATGTGGGAAGGGAAGCAGGTCCCTGCAAGACTCTCCTGAGAGAGTTGGCTCAGCGTTTTTATTGTTAGGTAGGATGAGGTCAGTCATCCCAACAGGGATTGAGAACAGGGCAGTTGTATTCCCATAAATAATGCCTTATCTGGGCTTGGGGATTGTGGGTGCTGTTCAGTTTTCTAATACTTAGCTTAAGAACTGTGGGAACTGAGGAGGCCACAGAGCAGCTGACCAGCCCCGAGGTCCCAGGCAGCAGCTGGTTCCCCAGATGGCCCCGGCAGAGTCCAGCAGTGCAGGGACTCCGTGCCAGCCTGCACCCCTAGAGTCAGAAAGGAATGAGGAATATAGCAAGGAGCTGGCACAAAACTGCCCACTCTGTATCCCAAGAGCCTCCTTCCACTCCAGCGGCCACATCCCCTTTTGCACTGGTCAGTTCTATTCTCATTCATTTCCCTTTGCCCCTGGCATTTCAAGTTTGGCATTTGTAGTTCCCAAATGTCTGGGTGAGGTTTCTTCTGGTCTCTGACTCATGACCCCTATCAGTGCTAAATCTTTCCTCCCAATTTCTATCACACCCAACGCTTAATTACTAGGTCCCCCACCCAATACTACGCATTCGGTGTTTTCTCCCAGGATACTTGCCTATAAATCATCTCAGTAGATATTCACAAGTCATTCCATCTTGAAGAGGATGTTTGAGGAATGGGATGAACTCAGGGCATCCTGCTTACTTATCCCTGGCTCTGGCTTCACGCCCTGTTAGAGAGAACTGCTGGCTGCTGGGGTATCTGTCCATGGAGGTCTGATCTGGCCTGGACCCTCCCATAAATCTTATTGTTTTCAGCTGTAATATAAAACCCTTTTTGTAATGAGATTGTGACTGCTAGCATCTTGCTCCTGCATAGGGCTATGGGGGATGCCGTTTTTCCAGTTCTTTTTTACCTGAAGACTAGGCTTAGAGGCTGCCTTGATTCTACCATGAAAACAAAAGCACAGAAGAGTGCATTCAGTGTGGCGCCCCTCTCTGCGGCCACCAAAGCTTGGCGGTCTGCTGGTCATGGAATGCCTATACTGGTTCTGGAAGCTTCCACCATCTCCACAGCACAGATCCTGACATTCCAGCATTCTAGTACAGGCTTTCCACTGGCCCCTCTTGCAAACATTTCCAGTAGCAAAGAGGCTTTTTGAGAACCCCGAGTATTTCTGTTTGTACTAAAAGTCTAAATTGACTGGGTGCAGACTAAGGGGCTATGTACTCAGTTCCATCTCCTCTCAGCCCCTTCCCCACCTCTGGAAGAGGAAACTGGAGAAGCCGCCTCTTAGGAATGGAACCCAGTGTGACTCCTGACAGCGGAGCTTCCTTCCTGGCCCTGCAGGAGTCAGGGCTCTTGGCTGTGCCTTCCTTTCCTAGGCTGCTGTAACAAAGTACCAGAAACCAGGCTAGTTTACTAACTCTCAGTTCTGGAGCCTGGAAGTGTGGCATCAACGTGTTGGCAGGACCACGCTCTCTCTGAAACTTGTAGGGAGAATCTTTCCTTACCTTCTCCTAGCTTCCGGTGCTCAGAGCATTCCTTGGTGTTCTTTGGCTTGTACGTGCGTCACTCCAGTCTCTGCCTCCATCGTCACAAGGTGCTCTCCCCTGTCTCCAGTTCTCCACTCTTATAAGGACACCAGTCCTATTGGATTAGCACCCACCCTAATCCAAATTGGCCTCATCTTAGCTAATCACATCTTCAAAGAAGATCCTATTCCCAAATAAGGTGACATTCATGGGACCGGAGGTTAGGACTTGAGCATATCTTGTGTTGTGTTGTGTTGTGTTGTGTTGTGTTGTGTTGTACCAGGGCCAAGGATTGAACCCGGGACCTCATATATGGGAAGCTGGTGCTCAACCACTGAGCCACATCAGTTCCCGAGTTGGTTTTTTCACTTGTTTTGCTTGTTTTTTTGTTTTGTTTTTTCAGGAGGCACTGGGAACCAAACCCGGGACCTCCCATGTAGGAAGCAGGCACTCAACTGCTTGAGCCACATCCACTCCCAAGCATGTCTTTTGGGGGTACACAGTCCAGCCCCTAACACCCAGTTACAGTACACTGGGCATGGCCAGAGCTAGCCCAGGGCCCCGCATGGCCAGCCTACCTCCAGGTAATGGTGTAGATCCTGGGGGGGAGTGGGGGGCGGGAAGGAGGGGAGCTGACTCTGGGCGAGTGGCAGGTTCCCTTGTTCCATCAGTTTCCTCATCTGGAAAATGGGAACATCCTGGGTAACACTGACATAGAGTTCAGCTGAAGACAGGTGAGAATGGCCCCCTCTTCAAGAAAGCCTCAGGCAATGGGGCAGGCCCAGGTTCTCAGCTGCCCAGTGGAGTCTGGAAAAGCCAATCCCCACCCATGGTCTCCTCTAGTTCCATGCATCATGCAGAGCCCACCAGAGCAGAGGGACTTGACATGGGCAGTCCTCAGGCCAGGCCCCTGGGCATGGCTTGCTCGTCCCCTCCCTACCATGGACGTGTATGTTTTCTTACAGGGAGGCTGGAATGAATGCTAAGTTTGCAGTAAAGCTGTCTGAAATTAATTGTCTGAACAGAAGAGGCCTACTGAATAACTTGCTCAGGCATTTGTAAATCCTGGTAATGCTGGAAAGCCCCAGCTCTCTGGCAGTTGCTTAAGCGCTTCTCCATGTGGAGGTGATCTTGGCCAATTAGCAATTGCCTACAAGCTGGTGCTCCTTTCTTTTCTCTGACTTGGGGCCTGGTTCTGAGTCAAGCTGGAGCACCTTTTAACCTTGGATGTCCATGGTTTTAAGAACCACCTGTCTTGCCGTATAGTATGAATTTAGTGCATCACATAAAATGAGCCCTTCGTGAGCAACCTGCACTGTCTTCTTGAGCCAGCAATTATCAAGCAACCAGTTCTTGAGCATCTCTGTGCTCGGGGCAGAGCAAACCCCTGCCACAAAGCATGCATACTTTAGGGATGACCTGTCCTCTGTACAAAGACTCTACCCTGACAGGCCAGGGGTGCTAGACAGCAGAGAGACCCTGGGAAGGGCCAGTGGATCCTCGACTTGATGAATAGGAATCCCTGCTGATGTGAAAACTGGTTTTCAGTTTTGCTCCATTTTGAAGCTGCATCTTCTAAAACCTTGAAATATTGGCATTTGGGGGTTTCTCTTTGAAGAAGGAGAATCCTAAACTGTGAGGTCTGGACTTTGAGTGCTTTGGCACCTAAGAGGAGAGAGATCGGCCTGAGTCCAGTGGCCACGGCGGAGCTTTGGCAGGACTTGGAGGATCTGGGGTGGGAATGGGCAGCCTCTGTTCTCAGCTCTAGTGCCTGGGGTTCTCAGCCTGCCCTGGGCCTTCCCCAGACTGCCGGCTGTGACTGCTGGCAAGGAAGTAGGTGGTCCCAGGGCAAGGGGGCGGGGATCCTTTTTAAAAAAAAAAAATAACCATAAAATATGAACTGAGTTTTGAGCACCAGAAACCCCAAATCCCATCCTCTAAGAAAAGCTGTTTAGGCCAGCTGGAAGAAGTCAGTCAGGCACCTGCAGAAGCAAGTCTCTAAGCAAGTGTGTTGAGTATGTGCATGTAGGTGGGTATGTGTGAGTATGAAGGTGTGAGAGTGTGCATGTGTGTGTGCATTAAAGTGTGGACATGTGCATGAGTGTGTAAGGGTATGTGAGTGTGCATGAATGTGTATGTATGTGTGCATGACAGCTGTCTCAGAGAAACAATGGCAGAAATAGATTTGCACAGCCCTGAAAAGGCAGGGGATCCCACAGGGATGGGGGCGCCTGCGCTTTGCATGCTGTTAGGCCTCACCTCTCGGGTGACTTTCGCATATACCAAGCACTGATGATGGGTAGTCTTCCCACCTGCCTGGGGCCGTGTGACAGTACCTGCACTTGCACAAAAGGGAGCGCTCCCTGGGGCCTGGAAGGAGCTCCATATGTGCCCGCAGCTCCATACCTGTTGAACTTTGTGGAATTGCATCGCAGTCTCACCTGTGATACCTGGAAGCATCCGCCACCTGAGCCGCTTTCTGGTGCTCCTTGTCCTGTGTCCCTGGGCTGGTGCTATCTGCTGTAGCCTCCACTGAGATGTGCCGGTGAAGCAGCCAAGGAGGCTCTCCAGGGTTTGAGCACAGGGGTCCGGGAGAGAGCAGTAGGGTTTTTAGCTTTTTCATAGCTCCTAGCAATCACACCCCATTGCCGTGAGGTCTAAGGCTAATTGTAGAGAAGTCCACACTTGCATTTAGCAGTGTGCCAGGCAGGTGGCGAGAGCTAGACATAGCAGCTGCTACAACAGACCTAAATAAATGGATCACATCAGAATAAGCCTGTGTCCCAAGGACTCATTCCATATGTAGATGTGACAGTCATGGTTGAACTCTGGATGTCCCTCTTGCTCCATGTTGGCTGGTAGGGGACAGATGGGGATCTCATGTGAATGACCAGGTTACCCCAATCTCTGTATTTTAGGAAATCCACAAACTTGCACTTCCTGTCTTCTCCCTTCCTGGCCCCACCCTTTCCCAGCTGCACAGGGAGACCAGAGATGTTGGGATATTTAGATAAGCTGCAGAGCTCCCCTGGGGACTGCAGAAGCCATATAAGAGGGGGCACAGTGCTGCCCTCCAGCAGGCGCTCCCAGGCTGGTGGGCTAATTAGCATGTGCCAGAGGAACTGAGGCTCTGGGGTGGGGAGGGGCAGATTGGGCAGGAGCCAGAACAACACTGGTGCAGAGAGGCAGGAGCCAGGTGATGTGTGAGCTGCAGGAAGGGAAGAGGGGATAGATTTGTTTTTTATTATTACTTTTTGGAGTAATGAAAACAGT
>JAQZBX010015347.1:0-18656 GCA_029593785.1 Cabassous unicinctus
GATGCTTTTCCTTTTTAATTGTCTACCTGCATATAAAAACAACGGCCTGTTTATTGTAAATTATGATTTAACTACTAACCTAACTAGTTTAGGATTATTGCTACACAGTTAAGAAAAACAATAGTCTTGCAAATTTAACTGTACATATGATTTCGGTGTGATGCCATATCTTACAAATAACCCTGGTTAATTTAAGCCTGTATAGAAAATGAATTTCTTTAAATCTTTATAAGAATTTTAAAAAAGTAAACTACAAGCAGGAAACTACTGCCTAGAAGATAGTTCAGGATCTTGATAACTCTTTAGCTAAAAACATAAAGTTTAACCACAAGTCTAGCATATCTAATCTTAAACATCAGAACAAGAACTACTATGCCGTAAGTTACTGTTCTTAAAAAGTTAACATCCTGTCACCATGAAACTGAAAGCGCTTATCTCAAGTCTATATGACGTCTGCAACCTTACATAACTTCAAAGAGAATGCTTATGCTTGCCAAAAAATAGAATATAAAAACTGTGTTTATCTTGCAATAAAGTCAGTCGCCAGTCGTGAGTCACCAGTCAGCAGTCGTCAATTCTCACTCAATCTGGTGTGCGACTCATCACTCTCGCCGACTCCCTTAAACCACCTTCAGCCTGCTCCCTCATGCCTCGGCTGGACCGCGGCACTCAATGACATGTTGAAGTCCTTGTACCATGGTAATGAGATCAATAATCTTTAGAGAACAAGATAAAAATGTTGTATAGATACATAAATTATAGTTAAATTAATATATCTACAGCCTGTGTGAATAAGGTGAAATAAAGCAGAATTAGCATGCTCACCCTATACCAATTAAAATAAATATGTGTCTGAGAGCCACAAAGTCACAGAAGTTAATGGTAAAGTTTATGCAATTAACTTGAAAAGTAACAATATAAAATGTAAAGGTAAATGACTCTAATGGCATATGTAAGCTTTGAATCTATCTTAGAATAGTACCTGAAGCTTTGTTGCTTCTGAAAGAATATTAAGTAATGAAAATAAACTTTTGAAATTCTAAGAGTATGTTGAGAATGTTCTCCAATGAATTATTTGAAAGACTTGGGGATAAATTTAGGGAAAAACAATTAAAAAATCCTGCATCCCAGTGATGATATCCCAAAGCAACATTAACATAATCAGGCAATATGTCATGCAAATGCAAATATTCTACTTCAAAAACAGTGTTGGTTGGGGTCATTAAGGAACAGAATAAGCAAAAGAATATGTCTGTAAGAAGAAAACATGACATCTTGGAAAAAATAGACTAAGAAAGGTTCTTATTGATGAGCTATTCAATAACAACCTTACATAAACATAAAAGGATCTTCACAGCTGCTTGCTCTCAGAAGTTCTTTGCTGTATTTTTGTAGTGTGGTAGAAATGTTACTGCATGTGGGGCTCCTTCAGATACCTTCATGCCAACAGAGAATTTAAAGTCTTTGCTGGAGTCATCTTGCCCCACAAAGTCTCTGCTAATACATGGCCTGATCACCTGAACATTGTTGCCTTCAGGGAACAAAGTGATAGTTGGTCTATACTAACCTCATAGGGACTTCTTGGTTTTTGGAATTGAACTCATAGCAACTGCTTTTCAATAACATTTTATATATGATTTTTTGTTCATTTTTTTCCTCATAGCTTCTATATTGCTAATAATTCATAGTAAATGTTTACATACATAAATTACCATTTTCACAATCATTACATTATACATAATTTTATACTTACAATAAAAATAATTTTTTTCTTATGTGATTGCTATGATGTCAATATATAGAGCCCTCAAAAAGATCTTCAATTGAATTTTATATGGAATAACCCCAAATATTTCAAAAAAAATTCAGATATTAACACAATTCAAATGGGAGGAATGATCATATGACTATCAATACTAAGCCTAAGAAAGCAGCAAGTAACTTAGTGAACAAATGTTTAATGGCTGTGAACATGTTCAAGGGTGTTACAATGAGTGGGAAGCAACAATTGGACCCTTGAAGCTTCCAAGTCCAACACCAACGGGAAAGCCTGAAAACCATTTCCTAAACAATGTAGCCCATGTTGCATTAGGATGTATCCTTATACAGTTATCCATTTAGCAAGCTGGACATTTCACCTATTTTCAGAATTACTTACTCATTCTAATACTTTACAATTATTCAATATATATAGCATCTAATGTAATCCATGAGGAGGGGCTATGTATCATGGCAGTAAACAAGTGTGCAAGTTACATGGTGATCCAACTTTCTGTAAGAGCCAAAAACTACAATGCTTTTCTCATCTCAAAATGCTCATATCTTAAAACAAGTTCATTTTGCATTATTTATCAATACATGTGATATAATTAGATAAAATATGCTTCTGTTTTTCAGGGGATGAAGTGATCTATATCTTATAATATAAGTGAAAATAAGGAAGGAAACTCATACAAATCATGGATGAGACCTGTTATGACCATCTTCAAATATCCTCCATGAAGAACTTAACACAGCTTAGATGATCAAATTCTATTCTTTGGGGGGCAAACCAAGATGACAGACTAGGGAAGAGTAGGCTGCACTCCTCCTCCAAAAACCTCAGGAAGGAAGGCAAACTTACCTGGCAGAAGGGAAGTCATGTTACTGTGGGGGCTATCATAGATAGCTATCATAGATAAAGGGATCCAGTTAGCCAGGGCAGAAGGAAACCATAGAAGACAAGGCAGGCAGGTCAGCACCTATCCAACTCAAAGGGAGATGGAAGTGGGGGAAGTGATTTGGCTGGAAAAAGCTATGCTCAGCCTTCTTCAAGAGTGAGGAAAGCCACCAGGCAACATATCACAGTGCCCATTTGGCTCTTGAGTGAGGAGCTGTGGGAAAAACAGGTTGTGACCAGCACACAGCCAGCTCAGGAGTAGAGGACTAGTGGGGGAAGGGAGATAATTCAGGAAGATGAGATCTCAGCCAGTTCCTGGAAAAAAGACAGATATGAGGTGGCACAGAAGTGGCTTCAGGGAGACAAGATGGTGGAGCTGATCAGGCAGGCTGTTACAACAACCGGCCCTGTGAGACATAGGAACTGTGTGAATGAGTGGATGGAATGACAAGTGCCCAACTGCCAGGGTAAGAGGGGAAATGTTTGAGGCAGTCAGTGAGCTGTCAGATGCTCAACCTGCAGAGGGAAAGAGGAGCACTGAGAGGCACCTGGTGAGCTGTCAGATGTCCAACTGGCCTGAAGGAAAAGAGAGTCAGTAAAGGCAGCTGGTGAGCTGACAGGTGACCATCTGGCCTGGGAATAGAAGAGAGCTAGAGAGTGATCCAGCGGATTGTCAGGCATCCAACTGGCTCCCTCGGGGAGGTAGAGATACAAAGCAAGCATTTGCGACAGAGATTTCTTTAAGGTTTTTAAATTTTCACCATTTAAAATATTTTTCTCTACATCAAGTTACATTACTTGCAGAGTGTGGATGATGGGATGATTGTTTGATGAGCATTGGCACCCCAAGATAGTTGCCAGTAGCCTGAGAAGGAGGCCTGGTTTTTATTTGATTTTTTCCTTTGTTTTTTTTCTCTTTTTTTCCTGATATTCTTTATTTCTTTTCATTCTTTCATTTTTCCTTCTTACTTTTATTTTCTTTGAACCCCCCTTCTCTTATTTGATGTTCAATTCTTTCTTCTCTTCTCATCTTTTCAGTCTTTTAATTAATTTTTTTCCTGTACCTTTTTTCTCTTCCAACTTTTTAATTCTTATTCATTTTTATTTTTTTAATGATTTTGCACTCTTATTATTTATCTATTTACAGGATTTTTTTTGGTTCCTTTTCCATTTTTTATTATTATTCATTTTCTTTTCTTTCTTTCCCTTTTATTGACTTTATATTTTTTTCTGGAGAACATGAACAATGGTAAAGATATATAATAAGTGGAACCAAGTGCCTAAGAAGAACCTTAATGGAAATCAAAATGAAATAAAAACCTAGACTAGAAAGAGAAGCTAAACAACTGAACAAAGGCATCAATATAAACAGATGTTTAGACACCAGCAAAAATATGATAAGCTGTACTAAGAAAAGGGAACACACAGCACAGTCTAATGAAAGAACTAAAAAGCAGGAGGAGATGCAAACTACATGGATCAACTAAACAAGGATGTCTAAACAACTATCATGAATCAACTTAATGAAGTGAAGGAACATATAAAAGATATTAAGAAGACATGGGGAAACATACAGAATAAATAAAAAGCATACATAAAAAGATAACAGATTTGATGGTCATGAAAGGCACAATGCAAGAAATTAAAAATGTACTGTAAAAACATAAGAGCAGGTTTGAACAGGAAGAGGAAAGAATTAGTGACATTGAAGTCTGAATATCTGAAATCACATAAACAGTAAACACAGAGATTTAAAAAATACAAAAATCATTAGGGACTAATGGAGCTAAATGAGGACACAAAGTGCACAAACATATGCATTACAGGCATCCCAGAGGGAGAAGACAAGAGGAAGGGGGGCAGAAGGAATGTTGAAGAAAAAAATGGTTGAAAATTTCCCAACTCTTTTGAGGGACATGTATGTACATGTCCAGGAAGTATGGCACACACAAAACAGATTAATCCTAAAAGGCATACCAAAGAAATATGCTTATCAGATTATCAAATGCTCAAGAGAGAATGAGAATTTTTAAGCAACAAGAGAAAAAGGATCCATCACATATAAGGGATGCTCAATATGATTGTGTTGATTGCTCATATGAAACCATGGAGGATAAAAGGCAATGATATGACATAGTTAAGGTGTTGAATGAAAAATATGCTGTAATTTCACATCCAGCAAAATTGTCATTCAAAAATGAGGAAGAGTTCAAAATATTCACAAATAAATAGAAATTGAGAGAATTTGTCAACAAGAATCCTCTGCTTCAAGAAATAGTAAAAGAAGTTCTTCAGGTTTAAAGGGGGGAAAAGGTGAGAGAGGGTTGGAGGAGAGTGTAGAAAGGAAGATTATTAGTAAGAATAACTAAAAAGATAAAAAGAGTAATAAAAAACAAAATAAGGCATATATAAACCTAAAGAAAAATGGCAAATATAAGTATTACCTTGACAGTAATAGCACTGAATGTTAATGGATTAAATTCTCCAATCAAAAGGCACATATTGGCAGAATGGATAAGGAAATATGAACCATCTATACAATGTTCACAATGAACTCACCTTATACCAAGAGATGTGAGGAGGTTTAAAGTGAATGGTAGGAAAATGATTTTACATGCAAACAATAACCAAAAAGGAATGGGAGTAGCTATACTAATATCACACAAAATAGACATTAAATGCAAAGCTATTATAAGACAGAAAGAAAGATGCTGTATATTAATAAAAGGGATAATCCATCCAGAAAAAATAACAATTATAAACATTTATGCAACTAATCAGGGTGCCCCAAAATACATGAGGTAAACATTGGAAAACTAAGGGAAGCAATAGTTTCAGCTACATTTGTAGTGGGGGAATATAATGTACCATTATCATCATTAGACAAAACTTCTAAACACAGTGTTAATAAAGAAACAGAGGACTTGAATAATACATTAGAGGATCTACACCTCATAGATATATACAGAAGATTACTCACAAATACAGCAGCATATGCATTCTTCTAGAGCACATATGGATAATTCTCCAGGATAGAACGTATGCTAGATCAAGTAACAAGGCTCAATGAATTTAAAAATTATGAAATTATACAAAGTCATTTCTTTGACCACAGCAGAATGAAACTGGAAAAAGAGGCAGAAAGATGCAGAAGTTAAACTACACACTCTTAGACAATCAATGAGTCAAGGAGAAAATCATAAAAGAAATCAGTGACTACCTTGAAATGAATGAAATTGAAAACACAGCATATAAAAACTGATGGGCTATGGCAGAAGCAGTGCTGAGAGGGAAATTTAAGACTTAAATGCCAATATTAAAAAAGAAGAAAGAGCTAAAATTGAAGGCCTAAGTGGACACCTGGAGTAACATGAAAAGAAAAACTAATCCAAAAGCAAGCAGATAGAAGGAAATAAAAAATGTTGGAACATGACACAAAATTGAGAATAATAATAAAAATATCACTAACCAAATTTTTAAAAACCTGGTTCTTTGAGAAGATTAATAAAATTGACAAACCCTTAGCTAGTCTAGGAAAGAACAAAAAGAGAGAAGATGCAAATAAATGAAATAAAAACTAATCACATAGAAATAAAAAGTATCATAATATGGTACTTTAAAAAATTGTATGCCAACAAGTTGGATGACTTAGCTGAAATAGACAAATCTCTAGAAACACATAAGCAATCTACATTGAGGAAAGAAGAAATTGATAAACTCAACAGAAAATCACAAATAATGAGATTGAATTAGTCATCAAAAACCTTCCACATAAGGAAATCCCAGGACCGGATGCCTTCACAGGTGAATTCTACCAAGCATTTTGGGAAGAAATAACACCAATCTTGATTAAAATCTTCTAAAAAATAGAAGTGGAGGGAACACTAACTAACTCAATCTATGGTGCCAACATCATCCTATTACTAAAGACAATAAAGATGCCAGAAGAAAAGAAAACTACAGACCAATCTCTCTAATGAACCTGGATGCTAAAACCCTCAATAAAATACTTGCTAGTTGTATTCAACAGCATATTAAATGAATTATACACCAGATCTACTGGTTTTCATCCCCGTATTCAAGGATGGTTCAACAAAGGAAAATCAATGTAATGAACTACATTAACAGACAGAAAAACATCACATGATCATCTCCATTGATGCAGAAAAATCGTTTGAATAAATACAGCATCATTTCTTGATAAAAAACACTTCAAAAGATAGGAAGAGAAGGAAACTTACTCAATATTATAAAAGGTATATATGAAAAACCCAAAACTAACATCACATTCAATGGTGAAATGCTAAAGGTTTTCACTCTAAGATCTGGAGCAAGACAAGGATGCCCACGATCATCACTCTTATTTAACATTTTGTTAGAAGCACTTTTTTGAGGACGTAGGTAAGAAAGGAAATAAAAAGCATCCACATAGTAAAAAAAGTAAACAGTTCATTATTCGCAGATGACATGATCCTATACATAGAATGCCCTAAAAAATCTGCAACAAAGCTTCTAGAGCTAATAAATTAAGTCAGTAAAGAGGCCGAGTATAAAATCAGCACGCAAAACTCAGTAGCATTTCTGTATACTAATAATGAGCAATCTGAGGAGGAAATCAAGAAAAAATCCCATTCACAATAGAAATTAAAAGAATCAAATATCTGCAAATAAACTTAACTAAAGATGTAAAGGACTTGTACACAGAAAAATTCCCAACATTCTTAAAGGAAATCAAAGGAGAACCAAAGTAAATGAAAAAAAAAATCCATGTTCTTGGATTGGAAGACTAAACATCATTAAGATGTCTGTCTTATCCAAATAGATTTACATATTTATCATAATTCCAATATAAATTACAACAGCACTTTTTACTGAATTGGAAAAGCTAATTATGAAATTTATTTGGAAGGGCCAGAAGCCATGAATAGCCAAACATATTGAAAAAGAAAATAAAATTGGAAGAATCACACATGACTTTAAAGCATACTACAAAGCTACAGTGGTTAAAACTGCATGGTAAAACAAGAAAAAAAAAGATTAAAAAAAAACTGCATGGTATTGGCACAAAGATTGACATACTGACAAATGGAATGGAATTGAGAGTTCTGATATGCATTGCATATATGGTCAACTGATATTCAATAAGACAACCAAGGACATCCAACTAAGGCTGAATGGCCTCCTCAAAAAATGGTGCTGTTAAAACTGGATATCTATACCCATAAGAATGAGAGAGAATCACCATCTCATGCCCTGTACAAAAATTAACTCAAGATATTTCAAAACCTAAATCTATGTGCCCAGATAATAAAACTCCTAGAAGATAATGTAGGTAAACTTCTACAAGATCTTCCAAGATACAAGGAAATGGTTTTGTAAACTTTATATACAAAGCACAAACAAAAAAATGAAAAAAAAAAAAGATAAATGGGATCTACTCTAAATTAAAAAAAATAAATAAATTTTGTTCTTCAAAGGTGTTTGTCAAGAAGGTGAAAAAGCAGCCCAATCTACATGAGAAACTATTTGGGAATCACTTATCTGATAAGGTCTTAATATCTGGCATATATAAAGAAATCCTATATTTTGAAAATAAAAAGACAAGCAGCCCATTCAAAGAAGGGCAAGAGATGAATAAACTCTGAAAGTGGAAGTACAAATGGCTAAAAAGCACATGAAAAGATGCTGAACATCAATAGCAATTAGGGAAATGCAAATCAAAACTACAATGAGATATTACTTTACACTTAGACTTTTTGCTACTAAAAAAAATAGAGAACTCAAAAGAAAGGATGTGAAAGAATGAGAACCCTCATCTATTGCTGATGGGAATGTAGAATAGTGCAGCCAATGTGAGGGACAGTTTTACAGATTCTCAAGAACCTAACTATGGAATTGCTGTATGGTCCATAAATCCCACTGCTGGGCATATATACTGATGAATTGCAAGCAGGCACAGAAACAGATATATGCACACCAGTGTTCATAGCAACATTATTCACTATTGTCAGAATTTGGAAGCATTATAAGTGTCCATCTACAGATGAATGGATAAGTAAAATGTGGTATATATATAATGGAATATTACTCAGCTGTAGGAAGGAATAAAATATTGACACACACGACAACATGGATGTTCCTGAGGACCTTATGCTGAGTGAAGTATGCCAGTCACTAGAGACAAATATATCATGACCTTACTAATATGAGCTAAGCCTGTTGAGCAGTCTCGTAGATGTAGGATCTGGAAATTGGGTTATTAGGTGACAGAAAGTGAGTAGAGTGGGTGAGGTATGCTCAATATAGGCAAAACCCATGATTACATGGAAGGGTATGGTTTGGCAGTGGAGGATGGTGATGGTAATGCAATGATATGAGTTGGGTCAATGATGCTGGAATGTGATGGTGAGCAGGGTGGGGGGTTGGAATGGACAATCCTTGGAACTGGGGAGATGACAGGAGGAAGGAACATTTGAACTCTGGGGATTTGTATGTCTGTGGTTGAAACTGCAATGGAGGGAATACTTTTTTCCCAAATATGACAGGGCAGGATCAGTGGTATAGGGCACTGGTGGTGGTGGGATATGTGGGAAAGGGTGCAACAGGGGCATACTTCCATGGAATATGAATGTGTTCATCTTGGAATAGGGTGTTATCTAAATGGGTGGAGACCCACACAATAAACAAAAAAAATACTAAACTCCCATTTCAGGGAGTCCTGCTACATTCTCAAAATGAGGGGCAAGAACATCTCAAGTACATTGGCAGTGCTCAATAAAAGAAAACAAACCACTATGTCAAGTGCTGAATATTAATGTATGAAAATATGAACCTTATTCTTCCAAAAGTGAAACTTAGAGTTTACCATGTTTTCTGAGGGGATGGTGAATGAGGAATGGGTGGAACATGGTACATCTTTGGGGCATTGGAATGGTTCTGCATGATCTTGCAATGATGGATACAGGCCATTATACATTGTGCCAGAATATATAAAAATATAAAGTGCAAATGGCAAGTCATAATGAAAACTAGTAACCATGGTTAGTAGCAATGTTTCAACATTTGTTCAATTGTAAAAAATGTACCATACTCATCTAGGATGTTATTGTTAAGGAAGGATGTGTGGGGAAGGGAGTGGACTGTATAGGAATCCTCTATATTTTCAATGTGACATTTGTGTAACATAAAGCTTCTTGGAAAATAAAGTGAAAAAAATAACACACTTGGGGGAACATACAGAAGAAATTGTCAATACACATAAAATAGAAAAGATCTTGCAGTGATGAAAGGCATAATACATTTTTAAAAAATTTTTGATGTTTAATTTTTTATTTTATTACTGTTATTTTTTGTTGGCTTTGTTTTTGTGGAGATTTTGTGCTGCAGTTCTCGTTGGGAAGGATCACTGGTCTGGGCTGTCAGTGGTGGGAGGATGTATGTGTGGGGGTACACCTGGTGCTTGCCTCTATGGAGTGTGATTGTGTTCATGGGGGTGCTTTCTCTGGCAGTGGAAACCCAAAGAATAACAAATAGAATATTGAATTCCTATCCTTGTGAGTCCTGTTTCATTCTCTCATAGAGTGGCAAGAGTCTCTGGGAGTATGTGGGCAGTGTTTAGCAAAAGAGGGTGGACTAATGCATCAGACCCTTGATATTCATGCTTGTACTTATGAACCTAGTTCTTATGGAATTGAAACTTGGCATAGTAATATATATTGCCTAATATTTACCTCCTTGGGACCTCCTTGTTACTCAAATGTGGCTTTTCTCTAAGCCAATCTCAGCATATAAATTCACTGACTTCCCCTGATGTGGGACATGAATCCTGGGGATGTGCTTCCCTGGCATCAAGGGATTAATATGAAGCACCAACTAATGATGCATTTAGATGAAAACTTAGATCAAAAGGGGGAAATACTGAATGTATATTAGTTTTTATCGCTAATTGATTTCAAAGTGAGTTGAGAGGTCATTCCAGAGGTTATGCTTATGCATGTTTAGGAGAATCTTACTGTCTGCCACAGTAAAATGTGCCACATGTAGGGGTGCTACTGGAGGCTCTAATGACATCTAGATACTATAGACAGGGCAGAAACTCCAGGAAATTTGTACCCTATCAGTGGGCCTTACTTTGGAATATATGAGAACCCAATTCCCCCAATATATCAGAGTTAGATTCATTTATAATTTTTGTACACATGGTTCTTCTGCCCCATTTATTTGAATCTATAATTAGCACTATGCCCATTAAATATATGCCTCAGAGACTATTCTTCCAACTGCTCATTTGACTGATAAGCCCTGAATCCCAGCAGAATTACAGCCAACATATACAGTGGACTCACTCAGGAAAATTAACACAAGGATGATGATGGACAATGCCCATCACAAGAAGCAGTTTATCTGCAACTGCAAGCAAGATAGTTCCATTCATCTGCCCCATGTGATCTAAGCTCCCTTTCAATCAGAAACAGAGCAGGCATTACCATCCCCAAATCCTCAAGCTTGAGGAATGAACAAATATAAGGGTGGAATGCAATAAGTAGACTTATTATTATTATTATTCTAGTAATGGAAGAACTTCTAAGATTAATATAAATACAGAGGTCATCAGAGTTTCTGAGGGGAGAGAGAGGGAAGAATAGGTATAAAATGGAGCACTTTTGAGACATGGAATCGTTCTGCAAGATATTGCAATGACAGATACAAGCTATTATGCATCTTGTCAAAACCCATAAAATCGTGTGGTGCAAAGTGTAAATCATAATGTAAACTATAGACCATGCTTAGCAGCAAAGCTTCAATATTTGTTCATTAATTTTAACAAATATACAACACTAATGAAGATGGTAATGGGGGAGTGTGTGGGGGTAAGGGGGGTATATGTGAATCCCCTATATTTTGATGTTACATTTATGTAATCTAAAGCTTCTTATAAATGAAATAAAATAGGCAAAATATTCAATAGATATTTCTTCATAGAAGACATACAAATGGCCAACAATTACATGAAAAGATGCTCAATCTTATTAGTCATCAGACGATGCAAATTATAGCCACAATGAGACAACACTACACATCCACTAGGATAGTCTAATTTAAAGAAAAAATCATAAATAAATGTTGTTGACAAAGCAGACAAATATGAACCCTTATACATTGTTGGTGGTACTGTAAAATGATATAGCCACTGTGGTAATCAGTTTCGTGATTACTCAGATAATTAAAACAGATTTAACACAAGACCCAGCTCTGGTGGCTTAGAACTTACTCCAAGAGTAAGAACATAGCAAAGAAGAATAAATTAATAAATGTATGTCAAAAGTCAAATGATATAATATGAAAGTGCTCAATCAACAGCTGGAAAAGGTAGAATAACAAGAAAAGAGAAAATATCATATAATAATAAAGAATAAACATTGATAACCTGTAGCAGTTTGATATTGTTTATGAAATCCAAAAATAGATATTAGATTATGTTTGTAAGCTGATCTGTTCCTCTGGGTGTATTAGATTGTATTAAATTCAGAGGTTTAACTTTTACTTGATGAAATAATGATTAAGGCTTTGATTGAGCCACATCAGTAGGATGTTGATTCCCCATCCCCTTGGTGGGTGTGGACTCACAGAGGAAACAACATGACAGATGAGTTAGTAGAACTTTTTGATGTGTCCCAGGAAGTAAACCCTCAGAACAACACAAAGGAATAGAGATGGCTCCATAAACATAGCAGAGGCCCTGGGAAGTGAGATTGCCTGATAGTTTATAGCTGATCTTGTGAAGAGACTAGAGCAACTGAGAATGAAGAGAAGCCCTGGGAGAGAGATGAGACTTTTCTCTGTCTACTGTTGATATTGGAAAAAGCTGGGAACATGGAGACTTAAGAGGAAGAGGAAGCTTGAACCCTTGCAGACATTGGCAGCCATCTTGCTCCAACATATGGCAACAGACAATGGTAAGGGAAGTGACTTATTCTTTATGGCCTGATAACTGTAAGCTTCTACCCCCAAATAAATAGACTTTATAAATGGCAACAGATTTCTGGTACTTTGCATCAGCACCCTTTTGGCTAATACATAATCTTAAAAATATAAAATAATGGAATAAAACAATATATTAGGAGAAGGAGCAACTTTACCTTATAGAAGAATTCCAACTTTTAAATGTAGAAGTAAGGAGATGGAACATCACAGTAATAATTGCTTTATGTGATATTTACAGAAACATGAGCAATTCATGGTTTAAAATGTAGGAAAGAAGATATTTTACTAACCTCATAATATTGCCTTTGAGGTGGTTTTAACATGTTTGCTAATCCTTGATTCTTCTTCCTACAGGAACTCGGGATTCATTCTCTTCTACTTGTGTGAACCAGACTTATAGGATATTTCTTCAAATAGGCTTTGGAAAGAAAGGAAAAATAATCATAACTTTACAGTAGAGAAACCTAGGAAACATCAGACACCACTTTAAAAAAATAATCAGCATTAGCATAAGTATTATATCAAGATTTAAATAATTTTTAACTTGATACGAGATGATAAGAAAACTTCCCGTCTGTGGAATTCTTCCCCAAATTTCATACACTGACAATAATCATATGAAACATTAGAAAACCCCAAAGTGAGAAACATCCTAAAAAGTAATTGACTGGGGGAGGTGGGGAGCCAAGATGGCAGCAGAGTAGAGCTTCTAGCATCAGCTCATCCTTCAAGGCAGTTAGTAATCACCCAGAGCTATCTCAAGCACCTATTTGGGGGTTCCAGGAGAACAAAAAAGTATTCTGCAAGACACTTGAAAGTATGCAAGGAGGAGACTGCCCATCTGCAGAGATTTCTGAGTAGAGCTCTCCATGCTGTGGAGGCTGGTGTCTGCATTGCAAGCCACCTTGGGAGCTATTCTGTGGCTGGAGTTGGAAACTCCATTTTCCAAAAATGGGGGAGGAAGACACAGTGTGGAACTGACTTTAGCTACTGATTAATAAATTTGGCTGGTTTAAGTATAATTCTAAGAACAGCTAAAGTTTAAACCTGTCCATGTCAGAAAGAGGCTGGTAGCCACCATTTTAACTCTGCCCTTGGCATGAGGGGAAGTGAGGCTGTTTGAAAATCACAGTTCTGGTATGATTGGATTCTTTCCACCCAGACCATATTGCAGCTCTAGCCTAAACCTCAGCCCCACCTTCAACAGGGAAGAAGCTGGAGGGATCTGAACCACATCTCTGGGAAAGTACAAGCCATGCCACAGAGGCTGGTGCCCATCCTACTCTAGCAGAGCAAGCCACCTCAGGAACTATTCCATGGCTGGAGTTAGAAGCTCTGTTTCCCACATACAGGAAGGAAGAAGAGATGGTTGCTACTGACTTCAGTTACTGATTAGTGGATTTGGCTGGATATAGTATAATCCTAGGAACAGATAGGGTTCGAACCTGTCCAAATGGGAAAGAGGCTGGTAGTCACCATTTTGTCTCTGCCCTTGGTATGAGGGGAAGCCAGGCTGACTGAAAATCACAGTTAAGTTAGGGACTGGCTTCTTATGACCAAGATCAGACTGCAGCCCTAGCATAGAATCCAGTCCCTGCTCTGGCAAGGAGGAAGCTTGTTGGACCTTCTCCAGGCTCTCCAGGCAATTGCAGGTGCTTTTGGCCAGCACAGATTGAATAGTTGGTCACCTGGGTCTGCATTCCAACATCCCAATAGGAGAGAAGAGGAACTGGGTTTCCTCAGCCTGTCTGGTCAACTGCAGGCATTTTCAGCCCACACATAAACTGATGAGTGCCTTTGAGTCCATTTCCACCTTTGCCCTCCATAGGATAGGAGGGGGCTGGTGTTCCCTCAGCCTCTCAAGGCAATTGCAGGTGCTTTTGGCCTGCACAAACTCAACCATTAGGCACCTGTGACTCCACCCCTACTGCCAATAGTACAAGAGAGGAACTGTGTTTTTCCAGCCTCTCTGGGTAACTGCAGGTACTTTTGGCCAGTACTCACACAGCCTGGACTGGTGAGTACTTGTGGATCCACCCCTGCCCCAAAAAGAAAGGAGGGGTCTGGTGTTTCCAAGCCTTTTCCAGGCAATGACAGGCACTTTCCACCTGCACAGATTGGACTAGTGAATGTCTGTGGATCCACCCCCACCACCAAGTAGGTTAGGAGGGGGCTTGGGTCTCCTCAGCCTCTCCAGGCAACAAGAGGAAATTTTGGCCTGAAAGGACTGGACTGCTGGATATCTATGGATACACCCCAAACCCCAATAAGATAGGATAGGTCTGATTTCTCCACAGCTTCTCTAGGCAATGGAAGGTACTTTCAGCCTACAGGGACTGAACTGTTGGTTGCCTGTAGATCCAAACCCATGTCTAATAAGATAGGAGGGGACTGGTGTTTCCTCAGCCTCTTGGGCAATGGCAGGTACTCTTGACCTAAAGGGACTGAGCTGTTAGGTGCCCATGGATCCACCCCCTTCACCCAATAAGATATGAGGGAGCTGGTGTTTTCTCAGCCTCTCCAGACAACAGTGTGTGCTTTTGGTCTACAGGGACTGAACTTTTGGGTGTCAGTGGTTCCATTTCAAGCCCCTAAAGGAGAGAAGGGACAGTACTTCCTGAGCTTCTCAGGGCAACTGCATGTACATTTGGACCATACAGATTAGATTGTTGGGCACTTCATAGGGTCCATCCACACTCCCAATGAGGGGGGGGATGGTGGTACATCAGTTTACTTGGGCAATTGGTCATTTTGGACCCACACAGCAAAGATTGCTGCCCACAACTACACATAAATCTCTGCCCCAGGTAGGGGAGAAAGGGATGTGAAGCTTCATCAGTCTATCTGGGCAACTACAGAAAGTTTTGTCCTGCACAACTTGGATTATCACACATAGCTGCATTTCTGTCCCTAGCAGAGGAGAAAGGTGGGAGAAGCTTCATCAATTTCTGGGGCAATGTGAACAGCTTCAGCCTCCATAGCTTATAGGACCAACTACATCTTAGGCTTCTACTACACAACCAGCAAGGGAGAAACGTCAAGAAAACCCTAAGCTAAAAGAGAAACTGCACTCAGAATAAATACAATTAGTAAGTCAGATGCAAAGACACCAACAAAAAATTACAATCCATCCAAGAAACATGAAGATATGGCCCATTTAAAGGAACAAGATAAGCCTGCAGATAACATAAAGGAGTTGAGACAACTAATCATAGATGTTGAAGCAAATCTCCTTAATAAATTCAATGTTATGGTTAAAGAGATTAAAGATATTAAGAAGACACTGGGTGAGCAACAAGAAAAACTTGAAAGCATACATAGAAAAATAGAAATCTTATGGGAATGAAAGGTGCAATAAATGAAATTAAAAATACACTGGAGACATACAACAGCAGATTTGAAGAGGCAGAAAAAAAGATCAGTGTGCTTGAAGAAATGGCCTCTGAAAGCGAGCATACAAAAGGACAGATGAAGAAAAGAAAGAAAAAAATTGAATAAGCTCTCAGGGAAATAATGACAGCAAGAGATGTGAAAACCTATGTGTCTTGGGTGTCCCAGAAGGAGAAGAGAAGGGAAAGGGGGCAGAAGGAATATTTGAAGAAATAATGGTAGAAAAGTTCCCAACCTTATTGAAGGACATAGATATTTGTGTCCAAGAAGCACATCATACTCCCACCCAAATAATTCTGAATGGTCCAACTCCAAGACACTTACTAATCAGAAATCAAATGCCAAAGATAAGGAGAGAATTCTGAGAACAGCAAGAGAAAAGAAATAAAAGATCCTCTATAAGATTAAATGCCAAATTCTCATCAGAAACCATGGAAGCAAGAAGGCAGTGGTCTGATATAATTAAGATGCTGCAAGAGAAAAACTGCCAACCAAGAATTTTATATCCACCAAAATTATCTTTAAAAAATGAAGGGGAGTTAAAAATATTCACAGATAAACAGAAATTGAGAGAGTTTATAACAAAAAGACCAGACCAAAATTGCAGGAAATACTAAAGGGGGTATTACAAACTGAAAAATAAAGACAGGAGAGAGAGGCTTGGAATAGAGTCTAGAAATGATGATTGTATCAGAAACAGTAACTAAAAGTGTCAAAAAAGTGGTGAAAATAAAATGACAGCTAAAATCCCAGGGACTAAATGGATGAAATAAGAATTGCCTTTAAAATCATAACATTGAATGTTAATGAATCAAACTCCCCAATCAAAAAACACACACTGGTAAAATAGATAAGAAAACATGAGAAATCTGTAGGTTTTCTGCAAGAGACTCACCTTAGACCCAAGGATACCAATAGATTGAAGCTGAAAGGTTGGAAAAATATATTTCACGCATTCAGTAAACAAACAAACAAAAATGCTGGGGTCGCTATACCTATATCAGAAGAAATAGATCTTAAAAGAAAAACTGTTAATAAAGACAAGGAAGGACATTACATATTAATAAAAGGGATGATTCACCAGGAAGAAATAACAATCATAAATGCATATAAACCTAACCAGTATGCACCAAGTTGCATTAGGTAAACACTGGAAAACTGAAGGGAGAAATAGACATGTCTACAATAATGGTTGGAGACTTCAATACACCACTCTCAGCACTGGATAGAACATCTGAGCAGAGAATCAATAAAGAAACAGAGGACTTGAATAAAATGAGGAATGGACTAACCCTAGTAGACATATACAGAACATTGCACCCCAAAACAGCAGGATATACATTATTTTCAAGTGCTCATGGATCTTTCTTCAGGATAGACCATATGTTGGGTCACAAAGCAGATATCAATAAATTCAACAAGATTGAAATTATACAAAGCAATTTCTCTGATCGTAATAGAAGAAAGTTGGAAATCAATAAGAGGCAGAAAAACAGAAAATTCATATATATATGGAAATTAAACAAAAAAAAAAAACTCCTAAATAATCAGTGGATCAAAGAAGAAATTTCAAGAGAAATCAATAATTATCTTGAGATGAATAACAATGAAAACACAACATATCAGAACCTATGGAATGCATCAAAGGCAGTGCTGACAGGTGAATTTATAACCCTCAATATATACATTTAAAAAGAAGAAAGAGTTAAAATCAACAACCTAACTACATAACTGGAGGAACTAGGAAAACAAAAATAAAAAACAAAAAACAAAACAGCAAACTATTCCCAAAGCAATTTGAAGGAAAGAAATAACAAATATCAGAGCAGAAATAAATGTAATTGAGACCAAAAAAAAAAAGAAACAATAGGGAGAATTAACAAAATCAAAAGTTGGTTCTTCGATAAGATTAGCAAAATTGACAAAACTTATCTAGACTGACTAAGAAATGAGGGAAAATGCAAAAAATGAAATAAAAAATGAAAATAGGAACATTACTACTGATCCCACAGAAATAACAGAGATCATAAAAGGATATTATGAACAACTTTATGCCAAAAAGCTAGACAATGGAGATGAAATGTAAGAATTCCTAGGAACATACAAACAATCTATACTGCCCCTATAAGAAATTGAAGACCTCAATGAACCAATCACAAATAAAGAGTTTAAAATAGTCTTCAAACATCTCCCCAAAATGAAAAGCCCAGGACAAGATGGTTCCACAGGTGAATTCCACCAAGAATTCAAAAGAGATTTAATACTAATCTTACTCAAGTTCTTCCAAAAAATTGAACAAGAAGGAACACTACCAAACGCATTCTCTGAAGCCAATTTCACCCTAATACAAAAGCCAGATAAAAATGTTATGAAAAAAGAAAATTACATACATATTTCTCTAATGAATATGGAAGCAAAAACCCTCAATAAAATATTTCAAATTGAATCCAACAACACATTAAAAGAATTACTCATCATGATCAAGTGGGTTTTATACCAGGCATGCAAGGGTGGCTCAGCACAACAAAATCATTCAGCAAAACAAACAACACATAAATAAATCAAAGAAGAAAAATAACATGATCTTATCAATTGATGCAGAAAAAGCATTTGATAAAAATAC
>JAQZBX010015347.1:18756-37729 GCA_029593785.1 Cabassous unicinctus
AAAAAAAAAAAAAAGGCACCCAAATCAGAAAGGAAGAAGTAAAACATTTACAATTTGCAGATGATATGATCCTATATCTAGAAAGTCCTGAAAAATCTGTAATGAAGCTGCTAGAGCTAATAAACAATTTCAGTAGAGTGTCAGGATACAAGATCAATATGCAGATATCAGTGGTGTTTCTATACAATTGTAATGCACAATCTGAGGAGGAAGTGAGGAAAAAATTCCATTTACAATAGCAACTAGAATTTTAAAAATTAAAAAAAATAGCAACTAAAAGAATCAAATATTTAGGAATAAACTTAACCAATGATTTAAAGCACTTTTATTCAGAAACCTACAATGCATTGCTGAAAGAAATTTTAAAAAAGACCTAAATGATTGGAAGAACATTCCATGCTCATGAATTGGAAGACTAAATATCATTATGATGTCAATTCTACTCAAATTGATATACAAAATCAAGGCAATCCCAATAAAAATTCCACCAGCATTTTTTAAACAAATAGAAAACACAATTACCAAATTTACCTGGAAGGGCAAGTGGCCCCGAATAGCCAGAGACATCTTAAAAAGGAAGTGAAGTTGGAGGACTCTCACTTCCAGACTTTAAATCCTATTACCTAGGAACAATGGTAAAAACAGCATGGTATTCACATAAAGACAGACACATATACCAATGAAACCAAATTGATGGTTCAGAAACAGACCCTCACATCTATGCCCAAGTGATTTTTAAAAAGCCTGTCAAACCCACCCAGCTGGGGCAAACAGTCCATTCAATAAATGGTGCTGGGAGAACTGGATAGCCATAGCCAAAAGAAAGAAAGAAGACCCCTATCTCACACCTTATTAAAAAATGAATTCAAAATGGTTCAAAAACATAAATATAAAGGCAAGAACCATACAGCTCCTAGAAGAAAATGTAGGGAAACATCTTCAATACCTGGTGGTAGGTGGTGCATTCTTATACCTTGCACTGAAATCACGAACAGTGAAAAAAACATGGATAAATGGAACCTCCTTAAACTTAAACACTTCTGTAATTCAAGGGAGTTCATCAAAAAGGTGAAAAGCCAGCCCACTCAATGGGAGAAAATATTTGGAAACTACATATCTGATAAGAGTTTGATTTCCATTCTATATAAAGAGATCATACAACTGAACGATAAAAGAGAAACCAATCCAATTTAAAAATGGGTATAAGATTTAAGTAGACATTTCTCCAAAGAGGAAATACAAGTAGTCAAAAACCCATGAGATACAAGTGACAAAAACACATGAAAAAATGTTCCACATCACTAGCTATTAGGGAAATGCAAATCAAAACAACAATGAGAGATCATCTAACAATGCATAGAATGGTCATTAAAAAAAAATAAAATATAAAAAAAATTAAAAAAAAAAACAGACAATAAGTGCTTGAGAGGATGTGGTGGGATTGTAAAATGGTGCAGTTATGTGGAAGACAATTTGGTGGTTCCTCAGGAAGTTAAATATAGAACTGCCATATGATCCAACAATTACTCTACCAAGAATATATCCAGAAGAACTAAAATCTATGACACAAAGAGATATCAGCACACCATTCATAGCTTTATTATTCTCAATTGCAAAAAGATGGAAATAACGCAAGTGTCCACAAACCAGTGGATGGATAAACAAAATGTGTAATATACATACAATGTAATACTATTCTGCAGTAAAATAAAATGAAATTGAGAGATATATGATAGCATGGATGACTCTTGAAGACATTATGCTAACCAAAGCAAGCTTAGCTTACTTTACTTACCTCAAAAGGACAAATATTACATGGTCTCCTTAATATGAACTAAAAATAAAGAATAAATGCATGGAGTTAAAACCTAGCATATAGGTTATTAGGAGATAAGAGGAGGGTTAAGAAAAACTACTGATGCTTAATGTATGTAGAAGTTTTAATTAACTTGACTGTAAAAATGTGGAAATGGGTAGAGTTGATCCTAACACATTATAGTGAGTAGCAGCTGGTTTATTAATGGGATTGTGGCTGAAAAAGGTAGTCTGGGGAAGCAAATGTCAATTGAAAGAAAGCTAAAGAATAATCTAGGGATTGAATAACACAGTGAACCCAGAGGTGGATGAGAATTGTGGTTGATAGTACAGATGAAATTATGTCCTTCTGTGAGTTAGAGCAGATACACATCACTACTGTAGCATGGCAGGAAAGTGGAGAAGCATGGGCAAAATACAACTGGTGTGACCTATAGATTGTGGTTAGCAACAATACAATAATATTCTTGCATCAATATTAATGATGTACTATGGTGATAATGGGGGATTATGGAAAAAGTGTGCGAAATGTACAATATGAACCTTGGTTAGTGGTCATAGTCTGATGATATTATCTCATAATCTGTAACAAATGTTCCACCATGGTGTGATGTGTTGGTGAAGGGGTGTTGTATGGGAAGTTTACACATGTGCATGATTGTTTTGTACATTCACAACCTGTAATAAAATATATATTTTTTAAATTAGAGTTGGCTGAGGGGAAAATACACCAAATGTAAGATAGGAATTATAGTTTGTAATATTTTGATGATGTTCTTGCATAGTTTGTAATATATGTTTCACAACAATGTGAGGTGTTGGTGGAGGGGTGATATATGTGACCCTTGTATGATGTTATGCATGTTTATTTTGTAAGTTCACAACCTTTATAATATAATTATTATTTATGCATGTTCATGTATAAATGATATTCTTCAATAAATAATATATTTTAAAAAACATAATTGACCAGGAAGTGGATGTGGCTCAACCAGTTGGGCACCTGCCTACCTCATGGGAGGTCCCAGGTTCTGGTCCCTGTGCCTCCTAAAAGAAGATAAGCAGATACTGCCCCCACTGCAGTGGGCTAGATGCTGCCCCTGCCACAATGAGCTAGACATAGCCCCCTCCACAGTGAACTAGATCCCACACTGGCCAAAATGAGCAGATGCCACAAGTCAGCAGATGCTGCAGCCTTTAGGGAGCAGCTGTGGCTCAGGCCATTGGGCACTCGCCTCTCATGTAGGAGGTACAAGGTTCACTTCCTGGTTCTTTCTGCAGAAGGCAAGCAAACAATGTGCAATCTGATGAAAGAACAATCTGGGGAGAGGGGATAAATTAAGTAAATAAAAAAACTAATAACTGACCATTAAATGTCAAAAATATCAAAGTTAAGCAAAGTAAGGAAAGATTGAGATAATCTATAACTGATTTGAGTACTGTAAGGAAACATGATCACAAAAGGCAAATGAGTATAATGGATTGTGTCTTATAATTGGATCTTATGACTGGATCCTTGATTGTAAGATAAATAGGATATTAGTGGAAAACTGGGAAAAAATCAAGTCTCTAGTTTAGTTAAATATAAAAGTCTTAAATCAAACTACAAGATATGAAACTACCAGAATCCAAATAAAATATATGAGATGGTTAATGGCATTTTGGACATTTCAGAATAAAATATTAGAGAAAATATTGGAGACCTAGCCATATTTACTAATCAAATTGAAACACATGAAATGAAAAAGAAGAAAAGAGTAAGGTTTAAGAAAATTAAAAGCAACTAAAAGCATACATAATCATATCCCCCAACTGAGAGGAATAAGGAGGAGAAGCTGACATAAATTTGAAAAAATAATGACCATATCTTTATAAATCTCATGTATTTGATAAAAATTATTAAACCCACAGATCTAAGAGCATCGTGTCACAAACAAAAGAACCATGAAGGACAATATTAAAAGGTGCATGATACTCAAATTAATTACAACCAGTGATAAAGAGAAAGTCTTAAAAACAGCCAGAGAAAAATATAATAATTAAAGTATCTTTATAAAACAAACTGTTTATGAAAAATAAGAGCAATGTTTTGTGGAATTACTAATGTACGTATAATTAAAATATGTGACAAAAGGACTCTATGATGTAAATGGATGTCTATTATTGTAAGATACATATACTACACATGAATTTGGATATCACTTGGAAATACATTGTGACACATATATTATATATGTAGTTATTCAAAAAACAACCCCTAAATTAGAAATAGAGAAATCGATGGTAAATTTTTGTGAGAAGATCAATGAATCAAAACATGTATATATCAACTAAGTATGAAAAAATCACACAATTACTAACATTATGAACAAAAAGCAAAACATTATTATGGATTCTAAAAATATGAAAAGAATTATTCTGAAAATTATGTCTACATTTGTGCCTATAAATTTGACAGCAGATGAAAAGGACACATTCTTGAATGACATAATCTACTTCAACAAAAGATCAAGTTCTCTCAATTAGGGGATAAACTGAACATCCCTATATGAAAGAAAATGAATATGTATGTTTATTAGTCATGATTCCCTAGGGAAACAGAAGTGACAGGAAATTTTTATAGGAATTCACTCATCTGACTGTGGAGATTGGAAAATCTAAATTCCATAACTTAGGCTACAAGCCAGGTAAGCCTAAGAAAGTTTTTGTTGAATTCTCTAAGAAAAGCTGACTGGCTGTATTAGAGAAGGGAAATCCCCCTTCTGATTGCTGACATCATCACTTCTCCTTTTAAATCTTACAACTGATTAGATGAGCTTTCTTTTAATGCCAAAGACAATCTCCTCAGTTGTTTTCAGTTATAATCAGCTATAGATGCAATCAAATTCCTGATGATTTAAATGCACAAATTATCCTCATGGTAACTATCTGGGCAGTGCCTGTTTGACCAAACAACTAGACACCATAACCTAGCCAATATAGCACATGAAATTAACTATCACAGTAGGTAACCAAATACTTTCCCACAAAGAAATCTTCAGGCCCAGATGACTTCAATATTGAAATATATGAAATATTTAAAGAAACATGGCATCTGTTCAACAGAAATTATTTCAAAAAATTGAAGAGGTGAGGCGACTTCCCAACCCATTCTTTGAAGCCAGCATTAACCTGCTACCAAACCAGATAAAGACATGGAAAGAAATAAACAGGAAATGAAAACAAATAAAAAATAACTCACAATTACAGACCAATATATCTCATTGTATTAGTCAGCCAAATGGGTGCTGATGCAAAACACCAGAAATCTGTTGGCTTTTATAAAAGGTATTTATTTGGCATAGAAGCTTACAGTCACAAGGCCATAAAGAGAAAGTTACTTCCCTCACCAAAGTCTGTTGCCCCATGTTGGAGCAAGATGGGTGCTGCTTTCTGCAAAAGTTCAGCCTTCCTTTTCCTCCCGATGCTCACTGGTCCCAGCTTCTTCCAATCTCAGCTGTAGGCTAGCATAAGGCTCTTCTCTCTCCCCAGGGCTTGTTTCTTTCCAGGGTTTCTCAGAGGTTGAGAGCTCTGGTCTTTCAACTGCAAACTATCAGGTGAATGGCTCAGCTCTCTCCCTGGGGCTCCAGGATGCAAAACTAAGTTCCCTATGTTCTCCTTCTCCATGTATTTATACACCTATCTTTGATTGAGTATCCATTTGTATAGCCCACAAAGGTGGTGGGGTGAGGACTCAAATTGAGTCACCCCAAAGACATGGTCAAATAAAAGGCCTAGTCTTTATTTAATAAAATAAAAGTAAAACATCTGAATCTAATATAATCTAATATGCCCAGAGGAAAAGAGCAGTTTGCAAACACAATCCAATATCTATTTTTGGAATTCATAAACAATATCAAACTACCACACTTATAAATACAGAAAAATAATAATCATCAAAATAATAGGCAGGGGACTCCACCATGATATGAAAATATTATACCCTTATAGCCAAATGTGTTTCATACAAGGAATGCCAGATCAGTTTATTATCAATAAATTAACTAATGCAGTAAATCATATTAATTGAATAAAGAACAAATCTCAATAGATGCAAACACATTTACAAAATTCAACACCCTTTTTTGATTAAAAACAGTAGGCAAACTGGGAGAAAAGTAAAGTTTTGTCAAACTGATAAAGAGCATCTCTGAAAACCCCAGAGCTAACATAAGATTTAGTGATGGAAGACAGAATGATTTCTCTCCTAACATCAGGGAACAAACCTGGGATATTCATTTCAACATTTTACTGGAGGTTTTAGCCAGAGAAACTGAGGAAACAAATGAAATAAATATCTACCAGAAAGCAATAAGTAAAACTATCTCATTTGTAAACAAGATCTTGGATATAGAAACCTATAAGTAGTCCACAAATAAACTGTTAGAACTCATAAAAGAACTCAGTAAACATACAAGGTAAAGGATGTAAAATAATAATAATTATCTTTAAATTCAGTAGGAATAAATATAATGATAATGAAATAAGTGAAATAATCTATTTACAATAGAATAAAATACTTAGTGATAAAGTTGACTAAAGAAGCTCAAAAGTTATACTATGAAAACTACAAAACCTCACTAACAGAAATTTTACATTTTAAATTTAAAAATGGAAAATTTATTGAAAGTTCATGGATGGGAATTCATGATATTTTTTAGATTGTATTACTCCTCATATTGATCTACAGATTCAATGAAATCTTCAAGAATATTTCAATTATTTTTTGTAAAAATTCTGATGCTAAACCTTTAATTCATATGGAAATACAAGTGGCTTAGAATAGCTGAAACATTCTTGGGGAGAAATGCAAAATTGGAGGACACATTTCCATATTTCAAAATTTAGGGCAAAGTTTCAGTTATCAACTGTGATCTACGATAAGGAAAGACATACACACATCAATGTAGTAATAATAAAAGTTCAGAAATAAATGCATTAATAGTAAACTGATTTTTTGAAAGGGTCCTAAGACAATTCAATAGGGACTGAACACTCTTTTCAAAAAATTGTCCTGAGAAAATTGGATATTCACATACAAAGATAGAAGATGAACTCTCACATGACTATAAAAGTATTTGAAGAAAATATAGGAGTAATTTTTTTCTTACCTTTGGAATAAGCAATAGGTTTTACATATCACAGCCAACACACAAGTGGGAAAATAAATGGAGATAAATTAGACTTCATTAAAATTGAGAATAAAAATTTGTACCTGGAGGAATCAAGAATGTGAAATGACAACCTAATAATGGGAGGAAATATTTTCAACTTAAATAACTAAGAGGTATTGTATCTACTCTTTAAAAAATTCTTAGAGCTCAATAATTAAAAGTACAAATAACAATTAAAAATGGGCAGTGGATTTGAATAGAGATTTTTCCAAAGAATAAAGATAAACAAAAAGTATATGTAAGAATGCTGAACATCATTTGCCATAAGGTAAATTGGAATCCAAACCACAGTGCCATTCAATTTTACACACACTAAGAAACTATAACAACAACAACAACAAAAAAACGCAAAAACAAGAATGGTTATAAGGATAAGGTGAAATTGTGATCTTTATGTAAAAAGTGGTAGTGAAAATTGTTTCACCCACTTTAGAAAACAGACAGTACCTAAAATGATTAAACAGGGTTACCAAATGAGAAAGTAATTCCACTCCTAGGTATTTATCTAAAAATAATGAAAACTTGTCTACAAGAACCAGCACAGGTATGTACATTGCAGCCTTAATCAAAGTAGCCCCAAGTGGTAAGCAACCTAAACCCCTGTCACCTGATAAGTGGATAAATAAAAATCTATACCCATATAATGGATTATTATCACTCAAAGACAAAGAGTGCTGAAACATATGAAACTTTAGTGAAATTTGAAAACATGATGCCATGTTAAACAAAAAAATCCATTCACAAAAGACCATTCTTCTGATAGGCCCATTTATTAGAATGGTCCAGAACAGATGAATCCATAATAATGCAAAGTAGAGTACTGGTTTCCTAGAGCTCTTTGGTTTCCTAGAGATAAAGTTGGGAAAGTTGGGATTAATTACTAATGGGTCTGGGATATTTTTTGGATGGGACAATGTTCTGAAATTGATTATGTGATGGGTAAACAGCTCCGTGAATACACTAAAAGTATTGAATTTTCACTTTAAATGGATGAATTAAACATCCATTTAAAATAATTGAGATTATTTACATCTCAATAAAGCTTTTTAAAAGAAAAATAAATATGATAATATCAATAAAAATACATTCAAGAAAAAAATAATAGTCTATGAGGTAATAGGCCTTCAAATGTTCAATTGCCCATCAACAGGTCACCTCTTGCTATTTATTACCAGTATACTCAACAAACTGTATCTCTATATTCCTGCTTTCTTACCTCCTAAACAAACATCAGTAAAGGCCTAAATAACGGTTTATATTTAAAGGATATTTACATTGCACTTAAGGCAGCAATTAACTTTAAGGGTACCAAGGACCTAAACATAAAAATTAAATCTATAAAACTCAGAGAAAATATTCATAATCTTAGATACCATGGTGATTTCTTGATAAGACACCAAAAATTATGGGCAACTAAAGAAAAATAGATAAAACTAAAGGTTTTACAGCATGATATGGGAATAAAGATAGATTGGCCAATGAAACAAAATCAAAAACTCAGAAATAGACGCTCACATCTATGGTAAAGCAATTTTTAACTAGACTGCCCAGCCCACCAAGTTGGAGTAGAACAGTCTATTCAACAAATGGTGCAGGAAAACTGGATATCCATAACCCAGATAATGAAAGAGTACCCCTATCTCACACCTGATACAAAAATTAACTCAAAACGGATTAAGGACCTAAATATAAAAACTACAACCTTAAAGCAACAAGAAGAAAATTTAGGAAAACATCTTCAAGATCTGTGTTAGGTGGTAGTTGCTTAAATCTTACAACCAAAGCACAATGAAGGAAAAAAGAGCTAAATGGTGACACCTCAAAATTAAACACTTTTGTTCTACAAAAGACCTTGTGAAGAAAGTAAAAAGGCAGCCTACACAATGGAAAATATTTGGAAGCCTCATTTCAGATAAGGGTTTGATATCAATGTTGCATAAAGAGATCATACAATGCAATGATAAAAAGACAAGAAACCCAATTTAAAATTGAACAGAAGACTTGAATAGACATTTTGCCAAAGAGAAAATACAAATGGCAAAAAAGAACATGAAAAAAATGCTCAACATCACTAGTTATTATGGAAACGCAGATCAAAACTTCAATGACATGTCATTTCACACCTTATAGAATGGTCATTCTAAAAAAAATAAAACCAGAAAAGTACAATGGATGTGGAGAAACAGGAACACTCCTTTACTGCTGTTGGAAATGTATAGTGGTCCAATCTCTGTGAAAAACAGTTCAGCAGCACCTCAAGAATCTGAAAATAGAACTGCTGTATGATCCAGCAATACAGTTTCTAAGAATATATTGAGAAGAACTGAAAACCAAGTTACAAACTGATATTGGCACACTGATGTTCATAGCAGCATTATTCACAATGGCTAAAATATGAAACAAACCCCAGTATCCATCAACCAATGAATGGATAAATAAAATGTGGCATGCACACACAATGGAATGCTGTTTGTTCAGTTTGGTTCTGTTGTTCACCTGGGTTCTCACCATGTGATCTACCATTTTCTTGTAGACTCTTTGTGCCTTCTGGTAATTCTGCAGGAAAATGAAATAAAATCTATCCAAATTGGAAATGAAAGAGCAAAATTATCTCTATTTGCTGGTGACACGATCTTGTATATAGAAAATCCTAAGGAATCCAAACAAAAATTATTAAAAGTAAAACCTGGGTTCAGCATGGTTGCAGAGAACAAGATAAATATAGAAAAATAAATTGTGTCTCTATAAACTTGCAAAGAAATCACACAAATTAAATTTATAATTTGATTTAAAATAGAATAGAAATAATAAAATATCTAGGCATATTTTAGGAAAAGAAGTAAAATATTTTATTTGAAAATCACTAAATGTTAGGGAAATAAACTACAGAAGATACAAATGAATAGAAATATAATTCATCATGGACTTGAAATTTAATATTGTGAAGGTGTCAATGTTACCCAAATTGATATACAGTTAAAAAGGAATAGCTATCCAAATCCCAGTTGGCTTTTTTGCAGCAATTGTCAAAATGACCTTAAAAGTCATGTACAAATTCAAAGGACCCAGAATAGGCAACTCAATCTGAAAAAGAAAAATAAAAAAGGATGCACATTTCTGAATTTCCAAATTTGCTATATTTCTTAATTAATTAGGCATGCACTACTCTAAGAACCATTGACATACAAAGATCTATGGAGGTAGAAGTGAAATTACTGATTGCCTATAGCAGGGATAGAGTAGGACATTGAGGAGAAAAAGAAGTGATTACTGAGAAATACTGGGTTTCTTTGGGGGTATTAAACTGTTTTGAAATTAATGCAATGGTTGCACACATAACTATCTGAAAACATAACCCATCAACTATTATATCTTATATGGATGAATTCCATTGAATGTGTATTCTATCTGAAGTGCTGTTAAAATAAATAATGGAAATGTTAAATATATAAGTAAGTAGACAGATTAATATAAAAATAAAAATATCTTGGTTTGTGAAAAAAGTCTAGAACAGGAAATAGGCTTTCAGATGTTCATTGTCCCACATCCTGAGGGCATACCTGCCAGTTACAAATGTGTAGTCATGTAAAAGCCTTCCTTGTTTCTTAATTTCTGCTTTCTCCCCTTAGGGCCAGATATGCAAGAGCCGAAAAGACAGCTGCTAGTAAATAGGAGACAACATATATCATCATTAATATTACCAAAAACTTAATAAACAATACAGTAGAGTACTGACACAGAAAGAAATATATAAAAGCAAAAGAATACAGGATCAGTCACAGGTGTGTATATTTAAGATAACTTAATTCCCTTATAAACAGTTTTCCTAGATTAAAAAGTATATTAATTGTTGGGTAAATGGAAGCAGGAAAACTGTAATCCAGAGGAATATAAATTCCTTATTTCCTATCTTTCCTGTGCTAAAATGCAATGTAAATAAAAGATAACAATTGAAAGAAAAAAAAAAACCTAATGTGCTAAGAGAATAAAGTGAAATCTTTGGAGTATTGATGTGGTAAAAACTGAACAACATCTAAAACCACAAGATTTTAAAAAAAAGTAAAACAATTTGTTGGTATTAAAAAAAAGTTGCTACTTCAAAGAATGACAAATACACAAGTTAGAAGAATGGAGGACTATGAGTTAATTCCATTTTCTCCTCTTATTAATTATATAACATTAATATAAACATGTTAATAATACCTTCATAAATGGAAGGGATGTAGTCAGATTCCCTATACAGACAGGAAAAATGAATATGTTTAGAAGATTCATAAAATAATTCCCTTAAATCTTTGAATTATGAGTATAGATGTTTTGAATCACTAGCAATATGAAGTATGTAAATTCAGCAAAAATGGGAGATAAAGTTGCTAATATTAGAAGGCTAATAATTGGAAAGCTGTGGCATATAAATTTTCAAGGATATAATGCAGCCATAATGTTGATACATTGCCTAGGAGTGTATGAATAGTTAAAGATATTTCTGAAAATGAAACCATTTACTAAACTGGAAATTAGAACTGCATGTATATATTTGTTGATAAGAAAATGAATAAATGAATTATGGAGGATGCCCTGTGGAGAAGTGCTGTAGTTAGAACAAAAAACAGGAATTATATTTCAGCCAATTTCATGATAATTTTGGTTTAAAAAATGAATGATCTTTCTTTCAGTGCAGCATTTATTAAAATTAACAAAACATGCAAAGCCAAATACACATGATACCCACATTCAATGATAAGAATAAGCTTAAGTAGACATTGTACTTGAAATAAGATTATTTGGCCATTGTAATAGAAGAATCGGTTTGTCTTTGTCCAATTGGAGCCTATTCAATTCAAGACTTAATTATTGGAATCATTCAAAACGATATATCTACACTTTATGAAACTATATTTCATCATATAAATTATAAATTATGTAAGTATAAATTCTGCACCAATCTTATAATGATACTATTTAAATAAGGTGAATTAGACATTTCGTGACAATTGTGCACAAAGTGTTCAAGTTTATTGAGAACCAATACTACTATCTCTCAGGTGAGTGTCTGGAGAGTGTGTTAACCTTTGTGTTTTCTTCTCCTATCTGCCATCAACAAACACTTCCACTGTATAAAACTTGTTGATTCCCTTTAATTCACCCCATTGATAGTATTCCACATCTCATTAGCAGGAATGTCAATGTCTAAATTCAGCAACTTTATTATCATGTTATTTAAAGGTAAATACATTTTAAAATAATAATAGGCTTAATTCTGCCTATTGAAATATGAGAAAAAACTTCCTCCTTTATCCCATCTGTCTTTGCATTTACTTAAAAAACCTGTAGACATAAATTATTTTTCTTTTTCCTTTTAAATTATTTGGAAAGGTGAGATGTAAAGTGTTGAATGATCCTCCTGCAAATTCCACTATACAAGGTCTCTATTTCTTTTTTATCAAGAAAGCTATGATCCCTAATTTCTTGTTTCCTGGATAAAGATTAACATAAGTTCCTGAAATAGGTGTGGGGATGTGCTAGTCCCCAATTTTAAATCTACCATTGGAATATCTGAAGAACGTGAATCTCATGGTTGTATCTGCTTAACCCATCTAAAGTGTGAGCTCTTTCTGTCTTTGTGATCTCATTGTGCATTGACTGTAATGTCTCACATTCTGGTTCAATGACTATATAATAATAAAATTGTTTTTCTCTTCTAATTTTGTGTAGAGGTTTTCTGGGTTGGGCTTAATTATATTTCCCAAACAATTTGGTGATGATTGTCTGGTAGTTCCTGAGTTAAACAGACCAACTGAAGATCAATAGCCACACAATAGGCAAGTAAGTAGACATAAAATATAAAATGTCTCCCTCCTAGTTCTCTGCTCTTTTGGTATATGAGCCAGATGAACCACTTTCTCTAGATTCAAGATTTTGTTATTGAATAACCATATATTCAATATATATGTGGCTCTGTTAGGCTTATTTTATGGTTGGAAAGTATGGTAAATCTGGAATATTATTTGCAAGTCTTCTTGTAAAAAGTTAATATTTGTTATATTTGAAATTAATATATGATTATTAGTCTTGCAATTTACCTGAAGTAGGTTGTTATTATTTGGATATTAATGTATTTTCTCAGGTTCTTAGCCTGTATGCAAAGCAAATGTATTATTGGCATTTATGGAATGAACATTATTCAAAGTATAAAGTTAAAAAAAAAATGAATCCAGAGAGTTAGGAGGAAAATTGAGAAAAATGGAAGAGGAAAGGTGAAAATTAAAGGTGCTTTCTCTTTCAGGAAACCCTCCCACTTTTCCTATTTGTTCTTGTTCCCTGTTTCCCTTACCTCTTAGTATCACTCCCTTACCCAAGCTGACTCCTAAGAAGACGAAATTAAAATCTTTTAGATATGTTTTCCCTGTGTTAGTAGTTTTATCTGCAAAGATGGAAGAGACTTAACTTTTTACTTTATAATGAATTATGTGGGTCTGTTTGAATATGCAGATTTGTGTTTCAACTAAAGTAGCCCTGAGTCCACTTCACATCTTAGTTGCCATTCACTTCCAAGAGTCCTTCATCATGCACAAACCATATAACTAGGAAAGTTTGCATGATAAAGAGACATGACCAGTGAATAATTGAGAACTAGGATAAGATTGTGTCCCTATAGGAAAGCAGTAGAATGGAGAGTAACTGTACTGGTGATTTAGGAAAAGAAAAATATATGTTAATCTGAAAAATACCAATATGGGAAAGAAAACCAAAATGCCATATAAATCTACCTTTTCATAATCTTAATGCTAGATAAACCATTCTTTTCTATTATGGCTGCCAGCAAAATGATGACATTGAGAAATTATCCAGACCTCTCAGGGGTAAATGAAATATGAGGATCATGTGTACTTTTCTCACCATCTGATATCACTACCTGAAAGCTTTTCTTGTGTCCCAGGAAAACCAACAGGAGCTTGCAGACTCTGCAGTGCATTTTCTGTTTACAGCGTTTCCTTTGTGGTTAACACACAAATAGGTCTTATGACTGAGGAATATGTTATTTTCTACTAATTCTCTTGTAAAACCATTGGGAAAAAACATGCTATGCAAGTCAAAAACTATAATAGTCTGTTCTCTGGAGGGTGGATCTGTGGAGCTCCCAGAAAAATGGATCTGAGTTGGGGTATGGTAGAGAACAGAGTTACACCATGTTGGAAAAACAGCCTGAGGAGGAATAATAGAGATATGGCAGAGAGTGGCAATCTCAAACTGGTGTGAAAAATCACTCTAAATAGAATTGAACCAATGCATTTTGTGAATCCTATGGAACAATGATAGTGGTTTAATTTAAGATATAGAGCCAATTAAAATAGTTTACAAAAAGGATAACCTGCAGGTAAGTGTAAAGTGATACCCTTTCTCAAGAACCCAGTTAGAAGAAATAAAACTGCTTATATCTGCTGTTTTATTTAATTTGTAGGTCTGTGTTTAAAACTACAATGGTGGGAATGTTCTTTTGGCAAATATGGCAGTGGAGGGTTACTGGTGTAGGGCATCAGTTGTGTGGGGGATATACAGGATAGGACGAAGCTGGAGCATGCTTTCATGGAATATGTAAGTTTGCATCTTGTCATAGTGTGCTATCTCAGTGGATGGAGACTCACACAACAAACAAGGAAATATGAAACTCGCATCCTGGGGAGACATGCTATGTTCTCAATTAGAGGAACAAGAATACTTAAGAAAATAAACAGTGCCTAAAAAAAGAAAACAGACAAATATGTCAAGCCCTATATTATTGCAAATAACTATGAATTTTATTCTTCAAAAATTCTAGTGGTTACCATTGTTTCCAAGGGGAGGGGGAGGAAAGAACAGAATAGATGGAAGATAAGGCATTTTTAGGGCATTAGAATTGTTCTGCATGATCTTGCAATAATGGATAAAAGCTATTTTAAATTTTGCCAAAACCTATAAATGTGTAAGACCCAAAATGTAAAAAATAATGTAAAGCATTGATGATGGTTAGTAGCAATGCTTCAATATTTGTACATCCATTGTAGCAAATGTACCATCTGCATATAAAATGTCATTAATAGGGGAGAGTGGAAGAGGAGGAGGGCATTGGGTATATGGTATTTGAGACCAGTTGTTTGCTCAAACAAGCACTGGGCTAATTGTAGTACAAGGACATTTGTGGGTTTTAGTAATCAGTGAGTTTATTGTATAGATGGCTGATTACATCTACAATCAACAATGGAGAGTGCCATCAGCAATGAGCGATGTTTTATCAATCAGACGAATGCCTTAAAAGGTGTACTTATTTCAGCATTCAGAGGGAATTTCCCATGTCATCTTTGGACAGCCAACTTCTCTTGGAAACTCATCAAAGAACTTCATTGGACTTTAATTGGAGCCCCTGGTTTGCAGCATTCCTGTGGAACCTGGACTTGTGCATCCCCATGGTCAAGTGGAAGAATCTTATAAAATCTCATAGTATTTACAGATATCTCCTGTTCTTTTTGTTCCCTGGAGAACCCAAACTAATACAGGGCAGAATTGGAAAAAATATTGGTGATGATTTTACTTCAATGGAAATTAAATTACTCATGGGGAATTGAGACCTGATCTGTTTTTTCAGATATTGGTAATTATTACAGAACTCAAACAGGGCAAAAAAAAATGACATTTCTAAAGGCAATGATTTTGCTGACAGAGCTGCAAAAGCTGCTGTTAAATCATACCAGACTCCAAATGTAGAAGTAGCAACTATAATTCAACAAGAAACTTTTGATCATTTTCAAAAGTGCATTTTCCTGTAGGAAAATGATGAAGAGATTGAAAGGGAGGTGAAAGGAATTGACTGGCCTGTGGGAATTACCTAACAAAGGAATTTCCATACCATAGTTCCTATTTGCTTATTTGCTTGGTTGATGTTCTTGCACTATGGGGGGGAAATCATCAGAATAAAATAAATTGAAGACAATAGACTCTTTTTTTTCTTAACTTTATTTGTACATTTAATAATAAAAAATATAAACAATTAAAAACTAAAAAGTAAACACAGATGAATAAATATATACATTTCTCCATTAAATGCAATGGATACATATAAAAATTTTTTTTTTCTTTTGTGGATCAACCAATATGTTACACAACATATTTAGGTCATAGTAATGCAATCATACAGTATTTGTCCTTTTGTGTCTGGCTTGCTTTACTCAGCATAATGTCCTCCAGTTTCATCCATGTTGCCATATGCTTTATGACTTCATTTCTTCTTACAGCTGCATAATATTCCATCATGTGACTAGACAACAGTTTGTTTATCCATTCATCTGTTGATGGACAAATGGGTTGCTTCCAACTTTTGGCAATGGTGAATAATGTTGCTATGAACATCAGTGTGCAGATGTCTGTTCGTGTCACTGCTCTCAGTTCTTCTAGGTATATACCCAGTAGTGGTATTGCAGGATCACGTGGCAAGTCTATATTCAACTACTTTAGGAACTGCCAAACAGTCCTCCATAGTGGTTGTACCATTTTGCATTCCCACCAACAGTGAAGAAGTGTTCCTGTCTCTCCACATCCTCTCTAACACTTGTAGTTCTCTGTCTTTTTAATAGTGGCCATTCAGATAGATGTAAAATGATATCTCATTGTAGTTTTGATTTGCATTTCCCTAATCATGAGTGATGTTGAGCATTTCTTCATGTGTTTTTTTGCCATTTGTATTTCTTCTTTGGAGAAATGTCTATTCAAGTCTTTCACGCATTTTTTAATTGGGTCATTTGTCTTTTTATTGTTGAGTTGTAACATCTCTTTATATATCCTGGATATTAAACCATTATAAGATATGTGATTTCCAAATATTTTTTCCCATTGAGTTGGGTGCCATTTCACCCTTCTGACAAAGTCCTGTGAGTTGCAAAAGTGTTTAATTTTGAGGAGGTTCCATTTATCTATTTTTTCTTTTGTTGCACGTGCTTCAGGTGTAAGGTCCAAGAAACCACCACCTACGACAAGGTCTTGAAGATATTTCTCTACATTTTCTTCTAGTAGTTTTATGGTCCTGGCTTTTATATTTAGATCTTTGATCCATTTTGAGTTGATTTTTGTATGGGGGTGAGATAGGGGTCCTCTTTCATTCTTTTGCTTATAGATACCCAGTTCTCCCAACACAATTTGTTGAAGAGACTGTTTTTTCCCATTAGCGTGGGCTTGGTAGGTTTGTCAAAAACCAGTTGACTGTATAAGTGAGGGTTTATTTCTGGGTTTTCAATTCTATTCCACTGATCAATGTGTCTATGTTTATGCCAGTACCATCCTGTTTTGATGACTATAGCTTTGTAATTTGTTTCAAGGTCAGGCAGTGAAATTCCTCCCACATTGCTCTTCTTTTTCAGACTGCTTTTGGCTATTCAGGTGCACTTACCCTTCCAGATGAATTTGGTAATTGCCTTCTCTAATTCTGTAAAGTAAGCTGTTTGGATTTTCATTGGTATTGCATTGAATCTATAAATCAGTTTGGGCAAGATTGACATCTTCACGATATTTATTCTTCCAATCCATGAACACGGAATGTCTTTCCATTTGTTTAGGTCTTTTTAAAATTTCTTTTAGCATTGTTTTGTAGTTTTTTGCATATAGGTCCTGTACTTCTTTGGTTAAATTAACTCCTAGATATTTGAGACTTTTTGTTGCTATTGAAAATGGAATTTTCCTCCTTATTTCCTCCTCAGGTTGTTCAGTACTAGTATACAAAAACATTACTGATTTTTGCGTGTTGATCTTGTATCCTGCCACTCTGCTGAACTCATTTCTTAGTTCAAATAGCTTTTTCATGGATACTTCAGGATTTTCTAATTACAGGATCATGTCATCTGCAAACAGTGAGAGTTTTACTTCCTCTTTTCCTATTTGGACACGTTTAATTTTTTTTTTTTTCTAATTGCCCTAGCTAGAACTTCTAGTACAATGTTGAATAGCAATGGTGACAGTGGGTATCCTTGTCTTGTTCCCGATCTTAGAGGGAAAGCTTTCAACCTTTCCCCATTGAGTATGATGTTGTCTGTGGGTTTTTCATATATGCCTTTTATCATATTGAGGAATTTTCCTGTTATTCCTATCATTTGAAGTATTTTTATCAAAAAAGGATGTTGGATTTTGTCGAATGCCTTTTCTGTATCTATTGAGATGATCATGTGTTTTTTTCCTTCAGTTTGTTAATGTGGTGTACTACATTGATTGATTTTCTTATGTTGAACCAGCCATGCATACCAGCAATAAATCCCACTTGGTCGTGATGTATAAGTCTTTTGATATGTTGTTGGATTCGATTTGCAAGTATTTTGTTGAGAATTTTTGCATCTGTGTTCATTAGAGAGATTGGTCTGTTATTTTCTTTTCTTGTGGATTGTTTAACTGTCTTTGGTATTAGGGTGATATTGGCTTCATAAAATGTGTTGGGTAATTTTCCCTGCTCTTCAATTTTTTGGAAGAGTTTAAACAAGATTGGTGTTAATTCTTTTTGAAACGTTTGGTAGAATTCACCTGTGAAGCCATCTGGTCCTGGACATTTCTTTGCTGGGAGATTTTTGATGATGGATTCAATCTCCTTAATTGTGATTGGTTTGTTAAGTTCTTGTATTTCTTGTAGCACCAGTGTAGGTTGGTTATACATTTCTAGGAATTTGTCCATTTCATCTAGGTTGTTTAGTTTGTTGGCATATAGCTTTTCATAATATCCTCTTATGATTCTTTTTATTTCTGTGTGGTCATTTGTAATTTCCCCCTTTCATTTCTGATTGTATTTATTTGCATCTTCTCTCTTTTTTTCTTTGTTAGTCTAGCGAGGGGGTTGTCAATTTTATTGATCTTCTCAAAGAACCAGCTTTTGGTTTTGTTGATTTTCTCTATTGTTTTTCTGTTCTCATTTTCATTTATTTCTGCTCTAATCTTTA
>JAQZBX010015348.1:0-37632 GCA_029593785.1 Cabassous unicinctus
TGTTTATCAGGCCTATTATCTGCAGAAACATACGCTGCTTGCAAAGGTATATGTATTTTTAATTTTAGAAATAGGTATTTTTCATTAACAATATATTGTTAAAGCCTCATAGATATCAAAGTGTATTTCAAAATTATGCTTCACAGTGTGAATTTATGTTATGATTTTGAATAATATGGCCATATAATTTCCCAATTTTTTAAAATCAGAATTGTGGAGCATTTCAAAACCATGATATTATTTATGATGCTTCCCTTATTTGTTTGTAGATTTAGATCAGTTCTAAAATGTTTTTGAGATGCATTATTCAAAAAATTATAAAGCAATAACACATAAGTGCTTTAATATAAAATGCATGCCCTTTTGAATTAATAATGACTGAGAAATATTTCAGAAAACATATGCCAAAAAACCACAGTGGTTAAGCTCAAGATATTCCATGTGCTGCCTAGCTTTTAGGAAAGAAAGAAATGTGCTGCATCTTGAATTCTCATTTCTATTAAGAGGAGGTGTATAAGCCTTTCAGAAAAGGAAACCACATACACACAAGCATGCACACACTGTTCCCAGATTCCGAGTCCATGGAGGAGTTTCTGTATTAGTCAGCGTTCTCCAGAGAAACAGAACTGGCAGGATATATATGGATATGTGTGTGTGTGTATATATAAATATAATGTAAATATTATTATATTTATTATAAGGATGGGTTCACACAACTCTGGGCATGGGTAAGTCAGAATTCCATAGAGTAGACTTCAAGCTGGGAACTCGGATGAAGGTTTTCAGTGAATTCCCCAAGAGAAGCTGACTGGCCGAAATAGAAATGGAAATTCTTCCTTCTGACTGTTGAAATCATCGGTTCTCCTTTTAAGGCCTTCAGCTGATTGGATGAGACTTCTCTCCTTGCTGAAGGCAATCTCCTCAGTTGATTGTAGATGCCATCAGTAATAAATACAAACAACTGACTGATGATTTAAGTCCACAAAATGTCCTCACAGTAACAATCAGGCCAGTGCTTGCTTGACCAAACAATGGGCACCAAAACCTGGCCAAGTTGATGCATAAATTAAACAATTACAGTTGATAATATATTTGTTTCATATAATAAGGAACACCAGAGAACACCCAGTCATGCCCAACTGTTTCTCCACTTTTGGTCATAAACGAACTATCTTAACTTAGTTAAATTTTATTTTTAATTTTGTTTCCTCACTTTTTAAATATGTTTAATCAAAGGAGAGATATTAAAAATGTAATCTAAGTTCAGTGATAAAACTGATCCTTATTCTTTTTTCCCCATTTTCACTTAACTGCAAAATATTAAAAAATTCATTTTCAGCCTAGCTTCAAAAGCTCTGTGATAATAGTTTCTAAAGAAGGAAAATAATAGTAAATATAGTATATATTTCCTCATTTATTTTCAGGTTTATATTTTAAAATTATGTGAGGTAAGATATTTGCTTTTGCTGTTTGTTTTTGAAGAATTTATTTGGGACTGTTTTGCATACATTGCTAATCTAGGATTCTTTAATAGACTTATGCTTTGGTTCATTTTCCAAGGAAATGGTTAAATTCAAGGCTACACTCCAGCTTCATTCAAAGGAAAAATCTGCCTCTCTGGAGTTAAAAAAAAAAAAAAAAAGAACAATCGTCATTTTATGAAAAGAAATCTGTGTGTATTAAATGCTGGCTGGATCACCTGAAGATAATCTTATAGGAGGAGGAGAAACACTGCGCAGGTGATCCCGCTGATGCACCTCTGTTGGACAGCACTGGAGGAGGCTGGTGCAGGAGGCCCAGCAGGTCTGGCTGTGCCTGTGCTCTGGGAAAATCCCTGGGGCTCTTCCCGGGGCTGGGGGCTCCAAGTCCATTCACACACCAGGAGCCCTGCGGAGAATCCTTTGAGAATATGCAACAGGGTGTGTAAGGGATTGAGTTGTGAACCCCAGAAAGATAATGTTGAACCTCTACTCCCCAGGACCTCCCAAGGTGAGTTCTAGTTTGCTAAGCTGCTCAAAGCAGATATCATGAAATGGACTGACTTTTAAGGAGGAGAATTTATTAGCTTACAAGCTTAGAGTTTTTGGTTTTGTTTTTGCTTTCTAATCCTAGGTTTATTCAATACAATTCTTCATTCTGCACAACAAAGTACAAGCATGACATCATCTAAAATGCCTCAAACTTACAGAACTCAAAACAGAAACTTTATAGTACTGACTGTACCATAAAAGCTAAAAGAGCAATGTACCTGGGATATAAGCGCCCCCTCACTTGGAGGTGGAGTGGTCGTCACCATCCCAGAATCCTCAGGATTGGGGGAAGAGCTATGGACTAGAGTGGACTTACTGGTATTCTGTTGTAGACATACTGTGATTTAAGCAATGGAAGAAAATACAACATTGAGGTGGAGCCAGTGGCCACTGGACGCTTCCAGGGCTGGGAAGGGAAAAGCAGTTGTAATACAGGGGCTTTTTCAGGACTTGGGAATTATCTGGAGTGACATTACAATGACAGATATAGGCCATTTTACATCAGCATATAACACGCAGAAATGTGTGGAAGAGAGTGTGGTCTACGATGTGAACTATGGTCCATGCTTAGTGGCAAAGCCCCAGGATGTGTATATCCATTGCAGGTGGTGTGCCACACTAATGAAGGATGTTTATGTGGGAGGTGTGGGAGGTGGGGAACACGGGAATCCCTGTAATTTTTGTGTAACATTTATGTAATCTAAGCATCTTTTAAAATATAAAAAAAATTAATTAAAATAAAAAATAAAATAAAATAAAAAGAGCAATGTACCCTTTGCAAAGTTAACCTGCAAAGACCGCCAGGACGGAGGGCTGCGGAGGGTGGCTCCGCGATGACGGTGCTGGGCGGCTGAGCTGGCGAGCTGCTCACCAGTCTCAGAGAGAGAGAGGCTTGGGGTGTGTGCGAGCACCACAACTGCAGGGCGAGAGAGGGGCTCTTCTTGGGGTGTTCTGACCCTAGGGGTAGGGAGGGGACTTGAAGCAAAGGGACCGTGGGCGGGGCCAACAGGACGGCTGCTGCACAGGTGCGCACCTGTGTTCTCCAAGGGCCCACGAGGCAGGTAGGGCCAGGCCACCAGATGGCCCCGGGTCATTCGGGGAAAGGAGAAATGTGCCGCGGCAACACCTAGCAGCTCACTTGCAGTCCCTGCTGGCTCCGCCTCTGAACTAACTGTCTCAGGAATGGGGAAATGGAGAGCATCTTAATAGGCACAATCCCAAACCAGCCCTTCTGCAAGCCAGACTCAGCCTTCCGAGAAAATGCCATCACTGCTGCCTTAGAAGCCTGCCCCTGGGCTAGCGGTTTCCTTTCCGTACCTAGTCTCTTTTGGCAGCAAAGTGACAAAACTTACTTGGATGGGATGTAAATTTCAGGAGGCAGGGGCTTCCGCGGCCCTGCTTTACCGTGAGGAGTGGGAGCCGAGCGGCCTTGGAGGCACCGTGGCCAGGGCATCGGGATCACCCGGCACAGGAGTCCTGCGCTGGGAGAATGGGACCTTCTCCTCCTCCGTGGGGGTGGCCTGGGCCTCCTGGGAGGAGGTGGCAGCATTCTCCCGGGAGGGATGAAAGCCAGAGGGCGGCCAGGCCAGGGGCCAGCCCAGCAGTGGCAGTGATCTCCCGGCCATCTACTTGTCCTGCGTCCTTATGTTTCAGCGCCTCCTCGCCTTCGTCGGATTCTCAAACTCAACAGAGGCGTAGCCTTTGGATAATGGGGGTGCATCCTTTCCACGGGCATGCCAATCGGATTAAATATCTCCACGATGTGATCGTTGGTCACATTCCAGGTGAGCTTCCCAAAGTGCGCTTACGGTAAGGACACCGCCTTTTCCTTTCCTTTTCATCTCTTTTGCGTGGTTTGGATTTGGAACCGGAACACCGTCTATTGCTTGTCATGTCCGAGCGGAGCAGGACTGGGAGAGCCTGAGGAGCTGCTGGAGCTGGTGCTGAGGCAGGTGCTGGAACTGGCGGGGGCTTAGGGCAGAAGAGGAGCTGGAACCACTGCGTGAGCAGGTGCTGGTGCTGGAGCCAGAGCTGGAGGTAGAGCTGGAGCGAGACCTGGTGCTGCTGCCACGCCTGGAAGCGCTGCGCCTCTTGGTAGCTGGAAAATGTGCTTATTGAGATTTCTTCACTTTAGCAGCTTTGAAAATTCTAAAACTAATTGAGCTGGTTTTCTATTAATCTAATTTTAGAAGTTTACTCTTTGCACTTAGTTCCCTGAAGGATATTAAGCAGACCTTCTCAGTTTTGCTTACAGGAACAGGATAACCTCTGAAAGCAAAACCAGACAGAATGGTATAAATCTGTAACTTTTCTCAGAAACAAAAAGGTTGATATCCTTGAGCGGCTGGCTGAGAAAGGAGCCAGGAAGGCCTTACACCTATACAACTATAGCTAAGCTGTGGCTTATTAGCTGCTGAAATCAAGGACAAGCTGGATGTGCTTGAGACAACACAGGCCTGAGAATTTGCAGTACCCTCCTCACAAGATCCCTGAGCTCACCTGTTTAACTTGTTTTTCTTCTCAACTACCCCTTTTCTCTTTTTTCTCCTATAAAAACCCTAACTCCCATCCTCACTAATTTTGGGACTACTTCCCCAGTTCCTTGCTTGGGGACTTGGAGTAAGTCACCTTCTCACTAAAAGACACGTTTGTACCTTGTAGCACAGGCTCGGGCAGACCTGTCTATTGGAAATAGCCATCCTTACGGTAAGAATCGAGTTTTATCCCTGCCACGCTCCTTTCCCATGAATCCTTGGTGACCCCTTGATCTTTAGCGCCATCCTTGGACTTCTCATCAGAGTGTCTCTGTGCTTGGTAGAAGAAGGAGTCCTAGGGCTAGGCTTTTTATTATTTTCTTTGAGCCCTAGCAAGCTCTTCTTTCTCACTCCTGACAAATCCAAGTTCCCCTTCTGAAATGGTCAAAGCAACAATAGTGGACTCATTTATCTGAACTCTCACTTCTAACTCAATTCTGTGAAATGACCCCTAATCGATTACAATGTAATCCAAAGAGCAGCAGCTTCCCGCCACCTGCACTTTCTCAGACTCTGCCCAAGCTTAGAGTTTTGAGGCTGAGAAAAATCAGGGCATCATCAGGCAATGCTTTCTTCCTGAAGACTGGCTGCCAGCAATCCTGGGCTCCTCTGCCACATGACAAGGCACATGGTGGTGTGTGCCCATCTCTCTCTTCTCTTCCAGGTTCCCTTGTTTTCAGCTTGGTTCCATGGCTTTCTCTCTGAATTTCATTCTCTTCTTAAATTTTTTTATGTTTTTAGTTTTAAAGAAGCTTTAGATTACATAAGTGGTACATCAAAATATAGTAGATTCCCATATACCCTCTTCCTCCCCCTCCCACACTTTCCCCCAATAACAACATCTTTCATTAGTGTGGTACATTTGTTACAATTGATGAACACATATTGAAGAACTGCTACTAACCATGTTCTATAGTTTAAAAGTGTAAACTATAATGTAAAATAGTTTCCACAATTTTATAGGTTTTGGCAAAATGTATAATGGTCTGTATCCCTCATTGCAATATCATGAAAGACAATTCAAATGTCCCAAAAATGCCCCATGTTACACCTATACTTCCCTCTCCCTCCTCTTAGATCCTCTGAAGGCCACTGCCTTTATATCACTGATACAAGTTCTTCCATTGCTAGAATAACCATAAGTCTACTTTAGTCCATAGTTGCATTCCCCCCTTAAGTTTGTTCATTCCTCAATCTTGAGAATTTGGGGATGGTGATGCCCATTCTGTTTATGATTGAGAAGGGTTTAGATCCCATGGGGCAGATGGATGGAACTGTCTTGCTTCAAGTTGTGGATATTCTCTGTTTTTTGGGATGGGTGTTTTCTATCATCATCCTTTTATTTGTTGTGCTGGGTGAGCCCAATGAACTGCAGAGTAGATGTTGCAACTCTGGTGAGATCCAGGGCTCAACTGGCATATGAACAGACCAAAGATTTAAATCCCTGGGACATATATTTAATGAGTATAGTGTTAATTATAGGTTCAAAAAAAGGGGTGGGGGGGAAAGAGGCAGGTGTAGGGAAATTATAAATGAGTCTAACTCTGTTACATTGAGGAGCATATATTCCAGAGTAAGGCCTACTGACAAGGTGGTGAATTCCTGAGTGAGTGGGTCTGCCCTGCCTATTGTGTCTAGATGTCTCTAGAGCCCTCAGGAATCCTACTCTTTGAGGTACTGTTTACCATTGGAGTCAATGAGATCCTACTGAGATGTGCATAAGCATAACCTCTGGAATGACCTCCTGATTCACTTTGAAATCTTTCATTCATAAAAACTCACTTATATTTAATATTTCCCCCTTTTGGTCAAGGTCTCTTATCAAATGCATCACTTGTTGGTACTTAGTAATAATCCCTTAGTGCCAGGGAGGCTTATCCCCAGAAGTCATGTCCCAAACAGGGGGAAAGGTAGTGCATTTTTATGTTGAGTTTGGCTTAGAAAGAAGCCACATTTGAGCAACAAGGAGGCTTTCAAGAGGTGACTCTTAGGCAATATATCATACTAGGCTAAGTTTCAATTTCACAAGAAAATATTTGTAAGTACAACCATCAATATCAAAGGCCTGGCCTAATGGTCTATCCTCCTTCACTAGACACTGTCCATGTACTTGGGGGATTCTTGCCACTCTATTAGAGAATGTAGCAGTACTTCCCAGAATGGGAATTCAGTATTCTTTTGGTTATTCTGTGGGTCTCTACCCACCAAAACAATGCCCTATGATGACTTGAACATATTCATATGCCATAGAGGCATGCCCTAAGTCCCCTCCTCCACATGTCCCCCCATCACCAACACCCCACATCAGTGATCCTCCTTTGCCACAGTTGTAACCTTTCTGTTATCCAAAATCTCCCCCAAAATAAAGCAAAAACTAATAAGAACACAAAATAATAATAATAAAATAAAATATAAAATTAAAAAATAAAAACATTTTAATTGTTTTTCATTGTGTCTTTCATCACTGTAAGATCTGTTGTCTTTTATGTACAGTATCAATTTCTTCTATATTTCCTCCCAGTGTCACAATTTTTGCTTTATCTTTAAAGAAGCTTTAGGTTACAGAAAAATCACATAGAAAATATAGGAGCTTCCCCTATCTACAACCCTTTCCCCCTCTCCCACTCTTCCCTATTAATAACATTTTACATGTGTATGGGACATTTGTTACAATTGGTGAACAAATATTGAAACATTGCTACTAACCATGGTCAATGGTTTACACTATGGTATACATTTTGCACTTTACAGTTTTATAGGGTTTGACAAAATTTAACATGGCCTGTATCCATCATTGCAAAATCATGCAGAACAATTCCAATGCCCTATGTTCCATCTATTCTATTCTTCCCTCCCTCAGAACCTATGATAACCACTAAGCTTCAATTTTTGAAGAGTAAGGTTCATAGTTACATGCAATAATATTGAGGGCTTGACATACTGGTCTGTTTTCTTTTATTAGGCACTGCCTATGAAGGATGCTAGTAAGAGAATTAAGACCCACCTGGACGATGCCTTAGCTGAAGTAATGTCATTGAAAGGTCCCACTTGCAATAGGTTTACATACACAGGAGCGGATTAGCTTTAAGAACATGATATTCTGGGGGTACACACAGCTTCAAACCACCACACTGTCCATATTAGGAAAGAGGGTCATTACATATGGAATTCGGCAAATTAAAATGAGGTCATACTGGAGTAAGGTGGGGCCTCCAATATGACTGTTGTCCTTAGAAGAGGAACTTTGGACACAGGAAGACAGAGGAGGAGAGAACACCATGGATTCCAAGCAAACTACTAAAAGTTGGAAAGAAGTAGACAGCATTGCCTACACACTTGAGAGAAAGCACGGCCCTGCCCACACCATGACTTTGAATTTCTGGTCTTCTGTTGTTTCAGCCACGCAGCTCTGATACTTTGCTTTGGCAGCCCTGAGAAACCAAGACAAGGTCTCAGTCCTAATGCCATCGCCATTGCTGAGCCTTGTGTGCAAAATGGGAAAGCAAGTGGTGGGTGTTCTTGCTCATCCAGTGTCTCGGCCCTGACCAAGACCCTTCAAATACGTACCAAGGAGCACTGAATTAGCACTCTTGTTTTCTATTTTTGGAAGTATTCATGAATATGAATACTATTTTCCTAAAATGAACTTTAAATCATAAATCCATTTGACAAAATAAATTGAATGTATAAACATCAGCAACCATTTGGTAAAGAATCTCTGTGTCTATCTGCCATGTCTGCATTTTTACAATAGAGTAATTGCCGCAGCTAAAATCAATTATTCTGCATTTAGAAAACTAACAATACAGTGGACGAACAGGCAATGGGAGTAAACTAAGGAATAATGGTATTATTTTCATTTACCATCTAAGCAGTACTTATAATAAAACCTTCCAAGAAAAATGCAGAACAAGCTATTTACATAAATACAAGATTATATCCTATAAAGAAAATGCTTTTACAGGAAATGTCCCATTACATTATTTTTCTAATAATTTTTATAGGATAAAAAAGTGGGTAAATATTTTCTCTAAAAAGGAATATTTTCCCAGTTCTTTCTTTTTTTTCATTTTAAATAACAGTGGATATTAACATCTCATGGCTATTCAGAATTCACTTTGCCTCAATATAAACAATATATCAAATAACCGGCACTTTATATCTTTGGACTAGCAAGTTTTTTGCCAATAAAAAGAAAGATAATAACAACCCATACAAAGTCAAAAGAAATATGAAAAGACAGGAAGTTCTGATAAGGCTAATCTGAGAAATTCCAATCGTCCTTTGAATAATTCTTGGAATACTCCCACACATCTGCTTATTGCAGTCCTATTGAAAGAAAGGAATATTTTCAAATAGAAGCAAATGAAACAAAAATCACTGATCTTGTTTTGGGATGGTCAGTAATTTAGTCAAATATATTCCACTTTTGCCACATCTAAATGGTAGGGTCAATTTTAAATGGCAAATTTTTACCATTACTCTTTTGAATGCAGCTAATTCCATCATTAAGTTGCTCCTTATACTGATCCAAAATCTGACATTTTCTAATTTTAGCTCTTTTAAAATACCTATCACCCTTTTCCTTGGTTCCTTCCTTCATCTCTTCAAATTCTCCATCTCTCCTGACTTTCCACCTCAGGATATAAGCATCCTTGACTTCTCCCTTCTTAAAAAAATTCTCCTAATTCTATATCTCCCTCTTTTTACATACACATTTTTTTGCAGGCACGGTTATAGACATGGCCACCACTTCTTTGCATGTGTAACCCCTAGTGTCTATCATTTAATGAACATTCGGCTGCTCATGTTATCTCAAGGTCATGGCTGCAATGGATGAGCATCCATCCTTCTTCCTTGAACTCTATTGTGTTCCATGTTGTCTTCTGCATAGGAAAAACCTCCTCCATCACCTCATTTGCCTTCTCTAACAAGCCTCTTCTCTGTCTCATTCTTCTTTTTCAAGATTCTCCTCTGGCCACTTCTTAATCGTCATATGTTCCCATGTATTTACATTCTACCCAGATTTCTCAATCAACAAACAACTCAAGACTTTAATCCCCACATTTACACAGATGATTTTCAATCCCACATCCACAACTTAACTCACAGCCACATCAAAATATACCTATCTAAAGCTGAACATATCTTTGCACAAATGTACTCCCACTGTATTCCTGAAAGTGTGAATCCCAGCACCCCATGGAACAAAAAGCCATTAGCCCAGATGTCCCCTCTTTCTGAAACCTCTATCCAATTAATTGCCACATCTTGTATATTTGACCTCTTAAATAAGTTTTCCCGTTACCCCTTCTTTTCTTGTCTCACACACATTTTCTTAGACATTTATCTCTTAGTTATCGCTTGAACACATTTATGGAAACAGCCTTAATGTAAACACCATCAAGTTACCAATATTGCTCATAAGATATCTAAAATTATAGGATATAGTAAACCCATCTAAAATAAAGTGATGTGTAAGCAAATATTTTAAGATCTTTAAAGGAATCATGAAGAAAAATATGAAAACGAGTCTTGTATCCCACTTGGGACATCCAAAAGCAAATGACAACAATGAATAATAACTTAGAGTTGCAAGTTACCACAGTAGCCCCAAGAATTAAATTTTGTCAAAATAGGTAAATGCACTTGATATAAGAACTTCTAAATTGTCATAGTGTATAAATAAATGGTTTATAACTTACCAAGTGAGAATTTAACAAAGACTTCTTGAATTGGAGGACCTGGAAACATGAGGTTTTATCTTTCATCAGTGATTTGTAAGCCTTAACTATCAAATTTAATTAATAATTCTTTTGCTGAAGCCATGTTAATACTTTTACTACTTCAATTAAATCACTGGAAAATGCTTTCTGAGAGTGAAATATTTTGCCATATTTTTCTAGTAAGGTCAGTGAATTCAAGACAGACGTTTCTGGGCTATAAATTAGGGGGATTTTATGTTTGAGTGGTGTGGTGGGTTTAAACCTGTATGTACTCCCAGAAAACCATGTTCTTAAAGCGAATCCACTCCTGTGGATGTGAACCCATTGTAAGGAGGACCTTTTGATGAGGTTACTTCAGGCAAGGTGTCACCCATCTCAATGAGGATGGGTTTTAAGCCTATCACGGAGTCCTTCATAAGAGAATAAAATTCCTACAGAGAGAGGAAAAACCTCAGAAGCAAGAAGCTGAAATAAAGAAACCCAGACGAGAAGACAGAGTTCAGCAGACACCGCCATGTGCATGGACAGTCTTCTGGAAGAAAGCATCACCTGACAATGACTTGATTTGGACATTTTCCCTGCCTCAATCCATAAGCTAATAAATCCCCATCATTTACAGCTGAACCATTTCATTGCATTTGCTTCAGCAGCCTAGGAAACTAAATCAAGTGGCAAAGCTAAATGTCCCTATTAATAGATTATTCCTAGCTCTACAACCAAAATGTATGAAAGCACAGTTTCCACATGCTCTCCCTCACTCATTATTATTCACTTAGAAAGTTTTGCTGATAGGATATCTTGGTTTCCTATGGCTGCTGCAACAAAATGTCTCAAACGGTGTTATTTAAAACAACAGCAATGTATTTTCCCACAGTTCTGGACGCCGGAATTCTGAAATCAGGGTGTTGACAGGGCTGTGTCTCCTCTGAAGCCTGTAGGCAACACTAAGTTTCATGCCTGTTTCCTGGCTTCTCATGCTGTCTTGTCAACCCCCCGTGTTCTCTTCTCGGTCTGAGTGTCCAAATTCCCTCCCCTTATAAGGACACCATTTATAGGATTCAGGGCCCATCTCCCTCATTTTAACTTGCTTAATTCCATCTGTAATGACCCAATATCTAAATAAGATCAAATTGTAAGGTACTGGAGAATACAAGTTCAAGATTATCTCTTTGGGGGGACATAATTCAATCTGTAACATTATGTGAGTGAAAGGTTGTATTGCTTAAAGTAATGAACAGGAGCCTAGACAGGCTATATATGGAATTTTGCATTATTAGTTTTTGTTCTTTGAAATTACATTCTTATTTTTGTTAATTTCTATTGTTCTTTTTTGGCAGGAGTCCACAGGTCTGGCACGAGCAGTGGTAACCTCTGAATCAGAAACATAGAGGATGATGAAAAGTCCAAAAGCTAAAATGGCAGCGCCTTCTCTGCAAAGTCACTTGGCAACTCTTTGTTTTTTGTATCCTTTGCATCCCGCACCCTTAGAAGAAGACAGTCTCCTTAGATTGCTCAGGCTGGTAGGCTGGGAGGAAAAAGGAACAGAAGAATGTGCTCCCAAACTGGTCAGCCTCTGTTTTCACCAGTTTCTCCATCCTAATAGCCTCTTTTACTTCTCTAATACCACCCACTGTCACCAGGTATGGCACTTTGAGATTATTTATGAATCCCCAAAAGAGTGATTATGTTTGTAAACAAATCTATTTGAATGCATTAGATCTGGCTGACATGTCTTGATTAAATCACCTGTTAAATTTAGGGCTTGATTTGACCACCTCAGTAGGGCATGACTCAGGGTTGAGTCCCCACCCCCTATGGTGGGTTGATATAAATGGACACACACACAGGAAGAGAGAGCTCCACAGACACAGCAGTGGAGAGAACTTTGATCCTGTGGCCCTGGGAAGAGAGATGAGCCATTTGCCTGGTATTTTGCCACTAAGCAGCTGAGAAAGGCCAGAAAGAAATAAGCCCTATGCAGCTGAGAGAGAGGAGGGCTGAATTCTCACAGAGGTCAGCAACCATCTTGCTTCAACACGTGGCAGCTGACTTTGGTGAGAAACCAACCTTGAGTTGCACTCTTTAGGGCCTTGTAACTGTGAGCTTTTACCCAAATTTACTACCCTTTATAACAGCCAACAGGTTTCTGGTCCTTTACATCAGCACCCCTTTGGCTGACAAATACACTGGACTTCCCATGTGGTTACAGAAGATTTCTGTCTTATAATGGTCAAGGGGGCAGACATTTGTCTTCCTTGAGCTTTGGGAAAAGAGAAGAGCAAAATCCAATATTCTTCCCCAAATATTCTTCCCACTGCCTTCCCCTAGCCATCCTGTGCTTTACTGACATATCAACTATATGCCTTTCTGTCAGGTTAGTCTTTGGTATCAATGTTTTGTTTTGTTCCTATGACATTTTTTCCCTGTTTTAATATGATTTGGGTGAAGTCTCTAAATCATTTTCCACTGTATAAGAAAACATTTGTTTTTTCCTCTCCAGTTGACAGTTGAGGGACTGGATATTTCACATTCTTTCCAGTGTTTGGTTGTGTGAGTCTGGGCATTGAGGAGGCATGGGCAATGGCCAGCTTGGCCAGTGGTCTGCTAGAGTTGGCTAAATCCTGGAGAGTGCCCCTGATCTCAGCATTCTGATTTGTAGTGTGGTTGCAGTCCTGGGCCCGGCTCATTCCCCCATTTGGAAACACCCTTCCATCCCAGGAGGAGGGGAGAAGCAGGGCATACTCAGGTGGTTTCCCTCATTCCTCCAGTTCTGGGGAGACCCAAGAACCTTTGCATGTAAAGGAAGCATTTCCTTTCTACAGTTTTCAACACACAGTCCCTTAGCCAGGGAAAGAAAAAGAAATATCTGGAGATTTGGGCCAAACTGCTTCTGGCCCACTGAGAGGTAAAGAGATTTTGCTCAGATTCTTAGTGCTGAAAAGCCCTGGTCTGCCTATGGCTTCAAAGGAAAGGTTTCAGCTTTTGTTTTGTTTTGTTTTTTTTTCCTTGGGTTATCCATTCTCCTAAATTTGTATGTATTTCTGGAAAAAGTTAGCTATGGTTGATATATATTTTTGCCTGTTCATTTCTGCCTTCTTCAAAGCTGGGAAAAAAAAAAAGTCAGATTCTTGCCATCTTTCTTGCTTCTGGTGAGAAACTGAACTGGTTCACAAAATTAACACCCAGGAAGGTATTTTTCATTTTACCCCCAAACTGTTAGTCTTTGCTCTCACTCCTTTTTCTCAAAATGTATAGCTTTAATTCTTTTCCTCAGGATTTTCCTTATTAGCCTTCTTTTTTTCCCCATATTGTTCCTGAATAAAAGATCTGCTATTTCAAATCCCTATCTAAAAATGTCATGAGGCTGTTCTTTTTTTCCTGCTGTGCCTTTATTAATTATCCCTGATGTTATGCATTTTTATTCATTCTTCAGGTATTGCAGGGGCAGATTTTGTCAGTTGACTCTAAAATTACCATGTCTGTCCCAAATAGCAGCAAATGCTGAATTTTAATAATGCCACCTAATAATGTTTTTACATGCTTAATAATTCTCATAGTGGGAAGGAATGGAGTCAGAAATTTTTGAAGGGAAAGGAGTAATTAATTGCCTGATTAAAAAAAAACAAAAAAACAAAAAAACAAGTTACTTTAAATTTTAAAGAGATTCCAAAACATGAATTTGTTGACTTGTTCAATAAGTGCATTGGGTTTCAAAATCATATATTGTATGTTAAGAAAATATCCAGAAACAGATTTTTGTGTCTTTGAAATATTTGACCAATATTAAAGAAACTAATTAAAATGTTGCATTGTTCCTTGAATAGAATTCACCTTCCAAGAGGATGGAGGTAGATTTCACATCATTTTCTTTCATTTTTCACACTTCACAATGAAAGCAGATGATTCCTACATCAATTTAGAGATTTCCTTTGTAGACTTCCTGTAAAAGCCTGGAAATGACTACCTATTTCAGTTTTGTGTTCTCCAACACGTGATGCTGTCAAGGCATGAAATAAAAGCATTCATGTGCGTGTATATGTGTGTTGGGGTTAGTGTTATATCTGGCCCAACATTTCTTTTATAAAATTGACCATGGACAAACTTTTTACCTTGTATTTTGTAGTGAGTACACATTAAGTGGAAAGGTACTGAATATAAATGCAAAATACGATTATGTTATCATTTTTAGCATTCTTTGATTAGGAGTTTCTCAGCTCCTATGAATACTGTCAGTTTTCATTTAAATGTATAATTTTCACAATATATTTTAAAAACTTGACTTGTTTGTAGTTTCTGGATGTATGGAGAGGTGTGTGAACGTACTTGGGAGAAATTTCAGAATGGCCTCTAAAGCTTTGTCCTTATCAATTTGCTTTAACTTCCCTTCAAAAGATTCTTTCAGATTCTTTGGTAAGATTTGCTTTCCAGAAATGCATGGGGCCTTACTTAATCTCTCACAAACATGGAGGTTGCCGCTTGAAATGATTTTAGGTTTTATCCTGGGATTGCAGTCAGAATGGCCTGCTACAGTTCTCTGCTTCCCTCTATTAACCTCTCCCGATAATCAGCAAACACACTGCAAAGCTTCAGTGATTTCTTGTTGGCTTTCATCTTATGCTCTGTAGTTGTTAGCTTTTCAAATGCTTTAATCAATATTGAAATTTCTTAAAATGTTAGCCAATGTTGCTATTACTGAAGAAATTTGTCAGGACCCCTCCACTAGCAACTGCTGTTCCAAAGTACATGAAGACAAGTAGGAGAACTGAGGGTAAATATGGAAAAAGATGAAGCTCATTACAGTTAAATGTCATTAGGGACAATGATTAGCATGACATAAAATAAAATGAATTTACCTGTATTATCCAATCATAAAACTGTCTCAAATATTAACCACCTTGTGATGGGTTTGACACCCAGGTTAATACATAGGAACTTAAATACCAAATTTTAAATCAATATTCTTATGTTCATAAATAATAGCATAGCATATTTTTAACAACTTAGTGAGCTACAATGGTATCATATGCTTATCTACAAATACACATTTGATTTTTGTGTCTTTATTGCATTGAAAGAGTTCCCCACTCTATTTTCTCTTTCTTCAAAGTGGACAACATTTTCCATTATCAATTAAGTAGTAAAGATCAAAACATGCTAGAAAGTCCAGATACTGAAAGGAATATTAGGATGACACAATACTCATGTGGACCAAGAGGACTTATTTTGTAAAACACTTATGATCTGGTAGTGCTTAGCTAGGCATTTGAGACCTGATAAGAACAACTAGAAAATGTAGACAAAATATTAAAAATAAAATCTGCTTAAAGGAATTCAAGAAATACTAAAGCAGTTTCAATTCTGATTAATGAAAAAAAGACTCTCAAAAGATATAGAGTGAAAATATTATCTTAAAAAGTTGGAGAAAATATTCAGAAGTATGTCTGAAAATCTGCTTGTATCCAGAATATATAAAGAATTTCTACACAGCAAAAAGAAGGCAATCAATTTAAAAATAGCACAATTCAAAAAGAAGATCTCCAAGTGGCAAAAGTTGCCCAGCCTTCTTACTTTCAAAGTAATTCAAAGTAACTCCATAGTCAGATAGCACAAAGTCAACCAAAATAACTAAAATTAAAACATTTGCTAAAACTAATTGTCATTGAGGATGTGATCAGCTGGGAATACACTCATACACAGTTAAGAAAGTATAAATTGATGCTGCCACTTTGGAAAACTCTTTTGCATTTTCTCCTAACTAGGCATGAATCTTATGACCCAGGAATTTCAATTCAACATACATACATATATAAGTATACATGACAGAAATGCATGGGCGTGCACCAAAAGATATGCACAGAAATGTTCTTAGAGAAATACATAAAATGACAAATAAGAAGGTGGAATCAATAAATTGATAACTGATAAATGGTTGCAAATGAGCACAGTTCTTTATATTCATGACATGAGGTACTCTAAATATTGAAGTAATGAACTGTGGCCACTTACATTACTAATAGAGATACATTTCATAAAGGTAATGCTGAGTCAAAATGAACATATTTGTGGCATTGCTCATTTCCAGCAATAAAGATTTCTTTGTTTTTTCCTCTGGTTTTTGTTTTTGTATTTGAAGAAAAGACTTACAAGATCTAACACATTAGAAATCACTTAGAATTTTCCAGCTAAAATGTGACTTCTTAAAACTCTTAATTGTAAAATAATTTAAAAATGCTTAAATACTTTTTTCCAGAGAAAAAAAGATGAAGGCTGTTATATAACACATTAAATAAATGAATATATATTCATTTCTATTTCCATATTAAAACATTAGAGAAATAAAAACAAACTTGAAAAAGTAAGATATGAATGACATTTGCATTTTTCATCTGCCCACATGTTCTTTTTATCTTCACTCAGGTATCAAAATATAGTTGTCTCATGCATATTTTTGTTATTTCCTCAGCTCACTTTAAAATCAATCTCTGAGATATTGTCATTGTTTTGATACTTCTCATACAGAAATAAACTTATTAAAATTATTTTTCATTAGCCTTTAGTTTCAGAAAACAATAGTGAAGTAGAAAATTACACTTGAAGAAGGAAAGTAGGACTGTCACCCAGGATGGGAACTGTCTTGCAATTAAGATAATTCCCATGCTGGGTGACATATCTGTACAAAGCACAGAGACAATAAAATTAGGAAGAAGTCACTAACTTCAGCATGTTTTTAAACTTAAAATTGGATTGGATTATAAAGAAATGTAAGCCCTCAAAATTTCTTTAAGCTTGAATGGGGTGTATATAAAAACAACTTAGATATCAAATATTATGAATTAAAATTAGACATTGATATAGACTGTAAAGATTAAAAATGGAACTGATTTTTAGTGAATGCATGTTCTCTGGAGTGATTATTCCCAAACGAAGATATGGTAAATTCTACAGCAGAGGGGAAAACAATAAGCAGCATGGGAAGGCTCCATGAAAGTCTTCATATTTTAGCAGGTCATTGATGTTTACAAGAATTTAATTAGCTGGCACCCATGTGAATGGAGATAGAGAAAATAAATAAATTTGCCTTAATTGAACAATTTACTTAAGGTAAGTGTGAGATGTAGTGTGTGTAACACTCCTGGACCAATGTCAGACAAACCTTCTGAGTGGGAATGTCCACATAATGGTGGTCCTTTGGCATTGGTATGAGGATACCAGGGACCAGATCGCTGGCCCACTGCTTGGCTATCACTTCAGTTATCTAAAAACAATATGTACTACTATTTATTGAAAATTTACTGCATGCCGGCAAAATTCAAAGCATATTACAAATATTAATGTACTTTATCACCAAAAATATCAAGTAGGTATACTTACTTGTCAATATTCTAACAATAAAGAAACTCAGGCAAAGGGTAACTAAGATCCCAAAATCTATGCCACTAAGCATTCCATGCACTTTCTATCTATTCTCCTAATTCCTTAAACATGAAATGCAAATATTTATAGTACATACCTCCCTGGAGTGCTGTGTGAAATGTACTGGAATATAATAATCACATACACATGTGAATGGTTGTATTACATTAATTATTAATAAGTAACTCCTAAAAAGTAATTTGGGTTTTGGGAGCTTCTAAAGAATAGGAAAGAGAGTATGGGATTTATCCTTCAGTCAGTAGGGACACACTGAGTAATATTTTTAAAACATAGATTTGGAGGTTTGGGAGATTCACTTATGATGAAGGAGTAGACTGGAAATAATCAAAATGGAGTTTATTGCCCTTTTTGAGAAATACGATTTACAGTCTAAACAAGAATGCTGACAGGAAAATAAAGTTGCTGTAAATTGTGGGTCTAACTGGTGTGAAGGATCAGAAGATGTAGGGAAAAGTAATGAAAGAAAATTTTCTTGACTCAAGTCACCATCTCAATAAAGCATTATTAGCACATACAAAGCAAGTAGCAGCAAAGGTCAGGTATTTTGGAAGGAGATTAGAATACAGTTTTGTTTTGCAATAGGTTGAGTTTAAAAGAGCAGGCCAGAATTTGTAGGAAATGTATAGTAAGTAATCTGGCTCAAGAAAGGATGCAGACGGTTACTACAAGGGATGCTGTGTAATGGAGAGAAGAAGACAGTAGTTATTCACAAGACATAAATAATCAATGCTTATGTAAGAATAACGTCTACTTCATGTGTGCTTATTAGGTGAAAATCAGTATTCAAATGACTTAACAAGAATTATACTTTTTAAACTTCATAACAACCCTTTAAAGTAAGGTTTATTTCTTTAAAATAAAAATAAAAAGTATAATTTGCAAGAATTATACTTTTTAACCACTGGATAAAGAATCCAGTGATGATTATAAATGACTTTGCAAGAATTATACTTTTTAACCCTCACAATAACCTTTTAAAGTAGGAATCATTTCTTAACCCCATTTTAGAAATAAATAATTTACTTTTAAAGTTTAAACAGTTTTCTTAAACTTTTCCTCTAAACAAAAGTTTAAGAAAGTCACAATTTATCAAATAGGATACAAAGTTGAACGAAAAATCCTAGGCTACATGCAACTTCGCAAAGGCCCAAACATTGTAGGACCATATGGCTGGATTATAATAGACATTCATTAAATGGAAACCACAATTGGCAATCATATTTATATTAAAATTTTTGCTGCTATTAACAATAAATATTCTATACATATGAAAAAATAGAAATAATATCTGCTGGGAGCTAAACAAATAATTTCCTGTAAAATTGACTATACAAGGCCAAGAGAATAATGATAAGCCAGCACGAATAAATGTATTTGTTTTAGGTTTGAAAAAAAAGAGGGCAAGGAAGACATTTTTAGCAACCTCTGATTTTTTTCCCTTAAACCTAGAATATTTTGAGAATTTAAACAGAGTTTCCAAACCATGGAGTGTATAAGAATGGTTTTAAGTTATGACTAAAGAATATCTAATATCATGGTCACATCCACATAAAATAATTTGTTAGAGGATACACTGGGCATTTCATGTAGGTCTGCTTGTAGGCATTGCCATGTAAAAAGTAGCATGATGGAAAACCGTTTTAAAATGATGGCGTGTAGACTTGTGCTGACCATGACAGAGAAACTGGTCGCAGATTCCCCTGCTGCCATAACAATTATGAAGCTGGACAACATGTATGAGACAACTGTGTTCATATGTTGAATAACAGTATGAGACTGTGGTACTCAAGAGAAAGAAAGCACCCAAGGTGAGCCTCTAACTCTCCCCAGGTATGTTTCCAGTGGCATATTTCAGCCATGCTACAGCTACTTGGGCTCTCATTACCTCTCTGAGTGAAGGAGGCAGTGATTAGAGTTCAAGGCTGCAGAAATGACTAGAATTTTTGAGGCAGTATATTGGAAAAGACAGAACTGCATGGAGGGAGCTTCAGAAATCTGCGTGGGGATTTACCTTAGCAAAGGGCTGGAATGCTTTACAAATCCTTGAAGAAATTGCTTCTGTGGGGTTATGAGCAGAACATAGATACCAGAAGACAAGGAGTTCTGGGAGTCATTGGAGCTATGACACAGCCAAAGAGGGGGACAAAGTGTGGCCCTGAGGACCACAGATAAACAACCGAGACTGCAGAAAAGCCCACCTTATGAGTAACATTCATGGCCGTCCCCATGGTTAAGGGTTACACCCCCAAACTAAGGATAAAGCAGAAAGAGCCACATCCTAGCAAAGAACAAATACACCCCACAAGACAAAAAGGATCCACTAGTATTCAAACTACCTGCCGGAATGAAACTCAAGCTTTTTAAAAATATGACATAATTTGGACTCTCTAAAATATATCATCCACAATAAAAGTTTACTAAACATGCAATAAAGCAGGAAAATGTGACCATGGCAATGCAAAGAAGAAGAAGAAAGAGAACAGGAGGAAGATGAGGAGGAGAAGGAGGAGAGGAAAAAGAAGAAGTTGGAAAAGAGAAGGAGGAGGAGGAGGAGGAGAAGGATAAGAAGTAAAGGGGAGAGAAATAGTCATCAGACTCAGACATCTAGATGACCCTTCTTATTCTTGGAATTATAAGACCAGGATTATTGAGTAGTTATTATAAATATGTTGAAGGATATAAAGGCAAAGATGATCATAGTGAATATTTGTAGAATCTCAGCAGAGAAAAGGAAACCATATAAAGAACCACATATAGGAGGTAGTTTCTTAAACATTACACACAAAGCACAAGCAACAACAACAAAAAATAGACAATTGGGACCCCCTCAAAATTAAACACTTTCACATCTCGAAGGACTTTGTCAAAAGGGTGAAAAGGCAGCCGACTCAATGGGAGGAAATATTTGACAAACATATATCTAATAAGGGTTTAATATCCATGATATACAAAGAGATAGTACAACTCAACAATAAAAAGACAATTGTTCAAAGAAGAAATACAAATAGCAAAGAAACACATAAAAAAATGTTCAACATCACTCATGATTAGGGAAATGCAAACCAAAAGTATGAAGAGATATAAGTGCATTTTTAAAATCTTAAATATTTGGTGATTTCCCATGTATATTTCTGTTATTGATTTATAGTTTAATTCTGTTGTGCTTGGAAAAAATAGTTTGCTTGATTTCAATCCTCTTAAATTTATTGGGGACATGCTTTATGACCCCACATATAGTCTATTATGTCGTATGTCCCATGTGAGAATGAAAAGAATGTGAATTCCCTTGTTGCTAAGTGGACTGTTCTATAAATAGCAATTAGTTCAATTTTCTTGTTAGAGTTGTTCAAGTCATCTATATCCTTACTGATATTTTGGATGGTTTTCATATAAGGTAGGTTTCTGAAGAGAAAGAGTAAAAAAATCACTAAAGAAAAATATAAATTATCCTATCTAAAAAAAAGAGAAAAATATTTTTAAAAATATGGATAGAGCCTCAGTGTACTGTGGGAAAAGAATCAATTAATCAAGTGATAGAATATACGTATAATTAGGGTCCCAAAGTGAAAGGAGAGAGTGAATGGAACAGAAAAATATATGAATAATGGTTTAAAATTCCTGATTTTTTAAAAAAATGCAAAACATCAGTTTATAGATCCAAAAATCTCAGTGAAACTCAAGCAGAAAAAATACAAGGAGAACCACCTATATGAATATTATAGTATCATGCTGGTGAAGATAAACAGAAAAGCTTTACAAAGCCAGAGGGAAAAAAAGGCACATTATGTAGATAAGATCAATGATCTGAATGATGGCTGACCTCCTGACAGGAAGCCTGGAAGTCGAAAGATTTGGAAAAATATTCTTAAAGCGCAGAATGGGGGCGGGGAGGGAATCATACCACCAATTCCACAATCATCACAGAAAACTGCAAAAAGTTAGACAAATAAATTTATTTTTAGATAAACAAAATTCAAAAGAAGCCATCATCAGCAAATCTGTATCATTGAGAATTATGAAATAATGCTTTAGGCTGGAAGGAAAGAGCACCAGTTAGAAAGTGAAATTTTGTGAACTATTAAAGTAAAAATAATATTTTCTTGTAGGAGTTATGATATATATATACTATGTATTTGCCATCAATAGCAAAAGACTGATGTGAGTTTGTGAGTTGAAATGAGATTTTGCTATTGTAAGTTACATATTACAAGGAGTGGCTCATTATCAACCTTAATTAGTTTAGGATAAGTTAATATTCTAGCACAAATACCAAAATTATACAGAGAAATATAGCTAAAAAGCCAGTTGGTGAAGTAAGATGGAATACTAGAAGATACTCAACTAATTCACAATAAAGCAGGAAAAGAGAAACAGAGGAATAAGAAACAGATGGGAAAACCAGATTATAAATAGGAAGATTGTAGTATTAAACACAGCAACATAATAAACTTTAAGAAAAAAAGTTAAGTTTAGAAAAGGTAGAGATTTTCAATCTGGATAATAAAAAGTAAAATATCACTATATGCCACCTACAAGAAATACTGTTCAAATCCTAATCACATGGAAGTTGAAAGCAAGAAGATAGAAAAAGATACAGCACGGAAACATTAAGCATAAAGGAGCTAGCATGGTGCTATAATTTTCAAGAAAATAGACTTTGGCACTGGGACTATTACCAAAGAGAAATGGGGACATTTTGTAATGATGAAAGGGCCAATTCATCAGTGAGACGTAACAATCTTTTTGGACTTAATGACAGAGTGTCAAAATACAAGAAGCAAAAGCTGACAGAAATAAAGGGAGAAAGAGACAAATCCACACACATATCGGGAGATTTTAACAACCCTTACTAAGTAAATGATAGAGCAACTAGGCAAAATTTATTAAGGATATAGAAGATTTGAACAGCAGCAGAATATAAATACCTTTCAAGATTACATGGAAAATGACCAAGATAGATCATATGCTAGATCATAAAATATATCAAATGAAATTTCAAAGGATGGTAATTTTACACTTAATATACTCTGAACAAAAACAGAATTAAGCTAGAATATCCAGATATTTTAGGTATTTCAATTACAGATTACTAAATAACTCATGAGACAAAGAAAACTCACAAGGGAAATTAGAAAATGATTTGAAGGGAATAATAATTAAAATACAAAATATTGTAATTTGTAGATTGCTGCTAAAGTGGTGCATGAATGGAAATGTACAGCCTTAAATGCTTATATTAGAAAGGAAAAAAGCTTAATTATCAATAATTAATAATTCCACATTAAGACTGGATAATGGTGAGAACGTTAAGCCCAAATTAAATAGAATGAAGGAAAGAATAGAAAGCCAAAATAAATTTTTAAAAAAGACAAAATGGGATAAAGTCATCAAAGTTAAAAGTTGGTTCTTTGCAAAGATTATTTAAAATTAAGAAATCATTGCAAGACTGATGTAGAGAATAAGGAGAGAAAGTTCAAAATCTATATCAGAAATATATAAGGAAATGTTATGACAAATTCCACAGTCATTGAAATAATTAGAAGGGATTGTTATGAACAACTTCATGCCAATACATTTAATAACTTAGATTAAATGGAAAAATTCTTTGTAAAACACAAGTTACAAAAACTTAAAAGAAAAATGCAGAAAATCCAACTTCATCTATGAAATTAAATTCTTAATGAAAAAGTGTTCCCTTCCTCAAAATGATAAAGGGAATATATAAAAAACCCACAGTTAACAACACATTTTATGATGAAAAACTAAACGCTTTTCTCCTAAGATTAGGAAAAAGACAAGGATACCCTCTGTCACTGCTGTTATTCAACATTATACTGGAAGCCCCAGCTACAGCAATTAGGTATGAAAAATAACTAAAAAGCCACCAAAACTGGTAAAGGAAGAAGTAAAACTGTCCCTGTTTGCATATCACATGACTCTACATGTAGAAATTCCTGAAAAATCTTTAACAATAAATGAATTCAGCAAAATGATTGGGTACAATGTCAGCATGCAGAAAATCAGTATTGTTTCTATACATTAGTAAAGAACAATCTGAACAGGAAATCAAAAAAATATTCCATTTACAATAGCAGCTAAAAGGATCAAATATCTAGGAATAAATTTAACCATAGATGTAAGGAACTTGTACCCATAAAACTACAAACCATTGTTGAAAGAAATCAAAGAAGAAAAAACAATTGGAAGGACATTCCATGTTGATGAACAGGAAGACTAAGAATTAAGATGTCAATTGTACCCAAATGATATATGGATTAAATGCAATCCCAATCAAAATTCCAAAAGCCTTCTCTGTAAAAATGGAAAAGCAAATCATCAAATTTACATGGAAGGTAAGGGGCCCCAAATAGCCAAAACCCTCTTTAAAAAGAATGAAGTTGGGGGAATCACACTACCAGATTTCAAAATCTGAAGTAATAAAAACAGCATGGTGCTGGCATAAGGACAGACATATAGACCAATGAAATTGAATTGAGAATTCAGAAATAGACACTCACATCTATGACCAATTGAATTTTTTTATTGAAGTATATCACTCATATATGAACATATATAAACAATAAGTGTATATTAAAAGTTTTGAACTTACAAAATAAACATGCATAGCATCATGCAGGGGTCCCGTGTATCATGTCACCACCAACACCTTGCATTGTTGGGAAACACTTGTTACAAACTATGCAAGAGCATCGTCAAAATATTATTACAAACTATAGTATGACCACTTGATTTTTTTAAACAAATCAATTATATTGGTACTTACAAAAAAAAGCATAAATCCATGTAAAGTGTACCATCAATGGTATTCCATGTAATCACGTATCTGTGCCTTCATCACTTCAGTCATTCTTAGAGCACTTTCATTATTCCAATAATAATAGCAAACAAAAAACAAACAAAACCAAACAAACAACACTCATCACCTCTCAATCACTCTGTGTTTCCCCTGTCACACATAGCTACTATTCTTTTTCCTTCTCTCTGGTATATTTGTATTTATATTTTGTAAAGACAGTCAAGTATGCAATATTCCCATATTCGTGTTTTACATGAAGCTTTACTGACATATACAGTATCATGTTACAGTTTTTAGCTTTCCTTCTAGTAATATACATGGCCTTAGACTTTCCCTTTTATAAATCTCACATCCATATAATAGCACTGCTAGTTACAAACACCATGACATGCTTTCACTATTTCTACTCATTTCCAAAGATTTACAAACTACATTTTTACCAATTCTGCATAGATTAAACCTCAACTTTCCATTCTCTAACCTCATTCTATTTTCTGGTGACCTATATTCTAATTATTAAATCCATGAATTTACACAATATATTTAGTTCATAATTGTGTAATCATAAAGTATTTGTCCTTTTGTGTCTGGCTTGCTTCACTCAACATAATGTCCTCCAGGTTCATCCATGTTGTCATATGCTTCACGACTTCATTTCTTCTTACTGCTGCATAATTCCCGATCTTGTGTATACACCACAACTTGTTTATCCATTCATCAGTTGATGGACACCTGAGTTGTTTCCAACTTTTGGCTCTCATGAGTAATGCCACTATGAACATTGGTGTGCAGATGTCTGTTAGTGTCTCTGCTCTCAGTTCTTCTGAATATATATCAGTAATGGTATTGCCGGGTCTCATGGCAAGTCTACATTCAGCTTCCTTAGGAACTGCCAAACAGTCCTCCACAGTGGCTGTACCATTCTACATTCCCACCAAGAATGAATAAGCATTCCTATCTCTTCACATCCTCTCCAACACTTAGCAGTTTTCCAACTTCTTAATAGCTGCCAGTCTAATAGGTGTGAAATGCTATCTCATTATAGTTTTGATTTGCATTTCCCTAATCCCTAGTGATGTTGAATATTTTTTCATGTGTTTCAATGCCATTTGTATTTCTTCTTTGGACAGCCATCTTTTCAAGTCTTTTGCCAATTTTTTAATCAGGATGTTTGTATTTTTATTGTTGAGTTGCATGATCTCCTTGTATATAATGGATGCTAAACCCTTATCGGATATGTGATTGCCAAATATTTTTTTCCCATTGAGTTGGCTGCACTTTCACCCTTTTGACAAAGTCCTTTGAGGCACAGAAGTGTTGAATTTTCAGGAGGTCTCATTTATCTAATTTTCTTTTGTAGTTTGTGCTTTGGGTGTAAAGTTTAAGAAACTACCACCTACCACCAGATCTTGAAGATGTTTTCCTACATTTTCTTTTAGGAGTTTTATGGTTGTCGCTTTTGTATTTAGGTCCTTGATCCATTTTGAGTTAATATTTGTATATGGTGTGAGATCGGGGTCTTCTTTCTTTCTTTTGGATATTGATATCCAGTTCTCCCAGCACCATTTGTTGAATAGGCTGTTCTGGCCCAACTGGGAGGGCTTGAGCACTTTGTGAAAAATCACTTCACTGTAGATGTGAGGGTCTATTTCTGAGTTCTCAATTTGGTTCCATTGGTTAATGTGTCTGTCTATATCAGTACCATGATGGTTTGTTTGTTTGTTTGTTTGTTTGTTTTGTTTTGTTTTTACCACTGTAGCTAAGTAATATGCTTTAAAGTCAGGACGTGAGAGTCCTACAAGTTAGTTCTACATTTTTCAGAACTTTTTGCCTATTCAGGGCCCCTTACCCTTCAAAATAAATTTGATAATTGGTTTTCCCATGTTTGCAAAAAAGGCTGTTAGTATTTTTATTGGGATTGAGTTGAATCTTTAAATCAGTTTGGGTAGAATTGACATCTTAATGATATTTAGGCTTCCAATCCATGAACACAGAAGGGCCTTCCACTTATTTAAGTCTGCAGTTTCTTTTAGCAATGTTTTGTAATTTGCTGAGCACAGGTCCTTTATGTCCTTGGTTAAGTTTATTCCTAAATATTTGATGTTTTTGTTGCTATTATAAATGGAATTTTTTTTCTGATTTCCTCCTCAGATTGCACATCAGTGGTGTATAAATACGCTATTGATTTTAGCATATTAATCTTGTGTGATGGTTAGGCTAGTGTGTCAACTTGGCCAGGTAATTGTGCCCAGTTGTTTGGTCAAGGAAGCACTGGGCTAGATGTAATATAAGAACATTATGGGCTTTAGTTATCAGTCAGTTTACTGCATAGATGGCCGAATACATCTACATCAAACAGGGAGATTGTTGTCAGCAATGAGTGGGGTGTTATCCAATCAGTTGAATGCCTGAAAAGGGGAAGTGATTTCAGCATTCAGAGAGAATTTCCCAGCTTGTCTTTGGACATCCAACATCTCCTAGAAACTTATCAAGGACCTTCACTGGACTTTTGGAGCCCCTGGTTTGTATTCTGTCTGCAGAACCTGGGCTTGAGAATCCCCATGGTCATGAAAACAACTCTTATAAACCTCATACTAGTTACAGATATCTCCAGTTGATTCTGTTTCCCTAGAGAATCATGACTAATAGAGCTTGGTACTGGGAGTGGTTCTTGAGGAACAGAGTCTTAAACATGGAATGTCTGAGGTGGTTCTGGGAGTTTTGCAATTGACTCTCTACTCCAATTGGACTCAAGGGTACTAACAACTCCCTTTCCAGTAATGAAGAGGCCACTAACAGTCCATGATTTGAGTTGGCAATGGAGATATGCAAAATATCATCACTGGATTCCCCTCCTTCCCTGCTTATAAGAAGCAAGGACCTGGGTGAAAGTGTTTTCAACCCTTAACAGAGTTTTATGGAGTCATAAGTTACCTTGGATAAGTTACAAAAGAAAGAGATGAGCTAAAGTCTTCAAATTTGCAACTTAAATGCCACATGGATGATGTGAAAGTTTCTATGTGTGCTCTGAAAGAAAATCTTTTCTCCTTTAGCCTCAGGCTTGAGATATCTGAGAACCGATCTCAGACTCACATTGTATGAGTAGCAGAGTTAAAAAGGAAACTAAAATCTCAACCCCACAGGGTTTCTGTGGTTCAAGTGAAGGCATTGATGAGAAAGGAGTGGAACCCAGAGGATTGGGATGGAGACATATGGGATGATGATAATATTGGTGGGGACAATGGAATCCTAAATTCTGCTGAGACTTTACCAGATAAACCTGCAATGGCTTGCCCTGTGGAGACCACACCTTGTCAACCTAGTATCACCCAGCCTCCAGCCTGCCCCAGGGATTCTGGACCTCCATCCAGCCCTGAGGTGGTACCAGCCTAACTGAAGCCTGTACTGCCCAGCCTCTGACCTGCCCCAGGGAGTCAGGACCTCCTCCCAGCCCTAAGGGAGGTATCAGCCCAAATCCAGCATGCACTGCCCAGCCTCCAGCCTGCCTCAGAGATTCTAGAACTCCTCCCAGCCCGGATGCAGTTACCAGCCAAACTCCAGCATGCACTGCCCAGTCTCCAGCCTGCCCTGAGGAATCTGCCTTCCAACCCCTGCCTAAAGAGGTTAACCCTGTCTCACCAGAAGAAAATGCAAAAAAATGCCCTGAGGTCAGTAGCTTGTAAAACATTACTAATCCTTTTCTTAATCCACCCTCACCACTCCTCTTCTCTTCCAGACCTATTACTAGACTAAAATCACAACAAGCCCCCAAAGGTGAAATGCAAAGTGTGACCCATGAGGAAGTATGCTATACTCTGAAAGAACTGCATGGGTTTTCCAACTTATATAGACAGAAATCAGGGGAATGTGTGTGGAATGATATTAAGCGTATGGGATAATGTTGGAACGAATATAAAAGTTGGATCACCCTGAATTTATTGATATGGGCCCACCAAGCAGAAATTCTGGATTCAACCCTGTAGCTCAAGGGGTTAGAAAGGGCTATAACAGTTTGTTTGGGTGGCTGACTGAAACATGGGCCAAAAGATGGCCTAGCATGTCTGAGGTTGAGATGCCTAATTTGCCCTGGTATACAGTAGAAGAGAGAATTCAAAGGCTTAGAGAGATTGGAATGCTAGAATGGATTTACCATTTGATACTTACCCACCCACACCAGGAATGTCCAGAGGACATACCTTTAACCAGGACTGTGAGGAATAAATTTTTAAGACTAACCCCATCTTCCCTGAAGAGCTCTGTGGTTGCTCTTCTCTGTAGTCCAGATATTACTTTAGGGAGGGCTGTAATAGAATTAGAATCCTTAAACATTATGGGGATGATCAGATCTCAGTCCAGTAAAAGTCAAGTATTGGCAGTTAATCATCAAAGACAAGGTGGACATGGCTACTGCAAGGAAAGGCAGATTCAAAGCAGCACTCAAAATAGTCTGAGTTGAATAGAGTTATGGCGTTTGCTACTAGGTCATGGGGTTCCTAGAAGTGAAATAGATGGGCATTCTACTAAATTTCTTCTGGATCTATATAAGCAGAAGAGTTCTAGGTCAGGTGATGAAAACCCTAACTCAAATTACACATGCAGACAATCACAACCCCTTAATTCCCATACTTGAGACAGTTTTCAGACCCAGAGCTCCTTGAATGAGAAGAAGACCAGGTCCCCTTGGGGAAGAAACCTGTTAAACTGACAAAAATTTATACTGTTAATCTTCCTCCCACCTTTCCCCAAGGAGACCTATGGCCTTTTACCACAGTAACTGTGCATTGGGGAAAAGGAGATGATCAGACATTGTGGGGATTATTAGACACTGGCTCAGAAGTGACATTAATTCCAGGAGACCCAAAACATAACTGTGGTCCACCAGTTAGAGTAGGGGTTTATGGAGGTCAGATGATTGATGGAGTTTTAGCTCAGGTCCATCTCACAATGGGTCCAGTGGGTCCCTGGACCCATTCTATAGTTATTTCCCCCTTTCCAGAATGCATAATTGGAATAGACAAACTCAGTAACTGGCAGAATCCACAAATTGGATCCCTGATTTGTGGAGTGAGGGCTATTATAGTTGGAAAGGTTAAGTGGAAGCCACTAGAACTGACCCTACCAAGCAAAATAGTAAATCAAAAGCAATACCAAATTCCTGGAGGGATTGCAGAGATTAGTGTCACCATCAAGGATCTGAAGGATGCAGGGGTGGTGATTCCCACCACATCCCCATTCAACTCTCCTCTTTGGCCTGTGCAGAAAACAGATGGCTCTTAGAAGATGGCAGTAGATTATTGTAAACTTAACCAGGTGGTGATTCCATTGCAGCTGCTGTCCCAGATGTTTTATTATTGCTTGAGCAAATCAACACATTCCCTGGTACCTGGTATGCAGCTTTTGATCTGGAAAATGTTTTTTTTCTCAATTGTCATTAGTAAGGTCCAACAGAAACAGTTTGCTTTCAGCTGGCAAGACCAGCAGTATACCTTCACTGTCCTGCCTCAGGGGTATATCAACTCTCCAGCCCTATGTCAGAATATTGTCTGCAGGGAACTTGATCATCTCTCCTTCCCACAAGACATCACACTGGTCCATTATATTGATGATATCATGTTGACAAGACCTAGTGAGTAAGAAGTAGCAAAGATTCTAGACTTATTGGTAAGGCATTTGCATGAGAGAGGATGGGAGATAAATCCAACAAAAATACAGGGGCCTTCCACCTCAGTGAAATTTCTAGGTGTTCAGTGGTGCAGGGCATGTCAAGATATCCCTCCTAAAGCAAAGGATAATCTGTTGCATCGGGCCCCTCCTATGACCAAAAAAGAGGCACAACGATTAGTTGGCCTCTTCGGATTTTGGAGACAACACATTCTTCATTTGGGTGTGCTACTCTGGCTCATTTACCCAGTGACCAGAAAAGCTGCTAGTTTTGATTGGGGACCGGAAGAAGAGGAAGCTCTGCGACAGGTCCAGGCTGCTGTGAAAGCTGCACTATGATTTGGGTGATATGATCCAGCAGATCCAATGTTGCTGGAAGTTTCAGTGGCAACTAGAGATGCTGTCTGGAGCCTTTGGCAGGCCCCTATAGAAGAATCACAGCACAGACCCTTAGGATTTTGGAGCAAAGCCCTCTATCCTCTGGAGATAACTACTGTCCTTTTGAGAAACAACTTTTGGCCTGCTACTGGTCCTTAGTGGAGATTGAATGCTTAACCATGGGCCTTCAAGTTACGATGAGATCTGAGTTGCCTATCATGAGCTAGGTATTGTCTGACCCACAAAACCATAAAGTTGGGCCTGCACAGCAGAACACCATAATAAGGTGGAACACCAGATAGGGCTCGAGCAGACCCTGAAGGCACAAGTAAGTTACACGAGGAAGTAGCCCAAATGCCCATGGTCACCACCCCTGCCATGTTACCTTCACTTTCCAAGCCCACAGCTTTGGCCTCTTGGGGAGTCCCTTACAATCAGTTGACTAAGGAAAAGAAAACTTGGGACTGGTTTACAAATGGTGCTACAAAATATACAGGTACCACCCAAGAGTGGACAGATACAGCACTGTAGCCCCTTTCTGGGACATCCCTGAAGGACAGTGGTGAGGGCAAATCCTCCCAGTGGGCAGAACTTTGAACACTGCACCTGGTTGTTCATTTTGCTTGGAAGAATAAATGGCCAGAGGTGTGTTTGTACACTGATTCATGGTCTGTTGCCAATAGTTTGGCTGGATGGTCAGGGGCTTGGAAGGAAGATGATTGGAAAATTGGTGACAAAGAAGTCTTGGGAAGAGGAATGTGGATAGACCTTTTTGAGTCTACACATCCCCTGGTACCTGGTATCTTCTGGATCTGTATAAGCAGAAGTTAGAGTGGGAAAAACATGAAAATATTTGTGTCCCACATGAATGCTCACCAGAGGGTGACTTCAGCAGAGGAAGATTTTAATAATCAAGTAGATAAGAAGACCTGCTCTGTGACTGTAGCAGTTTGATGTGGTTTATGAATTCCAAAAATAGTTATTGGATTATGTTTGTAAACTGTTCTGTACCTGGGCATGATTAAATTATGATTAGGGTTTTGATTGGGCCATGTGAGTAGGACATTGTGTCTCTACCCCCTTGGTGGAAGGGGGCTCACAGATAATACTACATGGCAGAGTAGAGGAGTTAGTTGGAGTTCTGATGCTGAGTTTTGAGCAGGAGCCCAGGAAGTGAACACACAGGAGAAGAACACAGGAATAGAGATGACTCTTAGACACAGCAGAAGCCCTGGGGAGACAGAGTCATGTGACTGATAGTCTACAGCTGGCCATGTGAAGAGAGGTAAAGTCTAGAGAGCCTCATAGTCTACCGCTCACCTTGTAGAGACAGCAGAGAAGCTGAGCCCAGAGACAAGTAAGCCCCGGGAAGAAAGGAACCCAGGAAGCCTGAATCCTCACAGATGTCGGCAGCCATCTTGCTACAACACATGGCAATAGACTTTGGTGAGGGAAGTAACTTATGCTTTATTGCCTAGTAACTGTGGACTTCTACCCCAAATAAATACACTTTATAAAAACCAACAGATTTCTGGTATTTTGCATCAGCACCCCTTTAGCTGACTAATACAATGACTAATGCTCAGCCTCTTTCCCCAGCCACTCCTGTCATTGCCCAATGGGCTCATGAACAAAGTGGCCATGGAGGTAGGGATGGAGGTTATGCATGGGCTCAGCAACATGGACTTCCCCCCACCAAGGCTTACTTGGCTACAGCCACTGCTGAATGCCCAATCTGCCAGCAGCAGAGACCCACACTCAGCCCCCAATATGGCACCATTCCTCAAGGTGACCAGCCTGCTACTTGGTGGCAGGTTGACTACCATGGACCACTTCTTCCATGGAAGAGGCAGCAATTTGTTTTTTAACTGGAATAGACAGGTACTCTGGATATGGGTTTGCATTTCCTACACACAATGCTTCCTCCAAAACTATCATCCGTGGACTTATCAAATGTTTTATCTACCGCCATGGCATTCCACACAGCATTGCTTCTGATCAAGGAACCCATTTCACAGCAAATGATGTGTGGGAAGGGGCACATGCCCATGGAATTCACTGGTCTTACCATGTTCCCCATCACCCTGAATCAGCTGAATTGATAGAATGGTGGAATGGCCTTTTGAAAACTCAACTATGGTGCCAACTAGGTGGCAATACCATGCAGAGCTGGGGCAATGTTCTCCAGGAGGCTGTGTATGCTCTAAATCAGCATCCGCTCTATGGTGCTGTCTCTCCCATAACCAGGATTCATGGTCCAGGAATCAAGGGGTGGAAATGGAAGTGACACCACTCACTATTACCCCTAGTGACCCACTAGGAAAATATTTGCTTCCTGTCTCTGCAACATTTAGCTCTGCTGTTCTACAGGTCTTAGTTCCAAAAGAAAGATTGCTGCCACCAGGGAACACAACGATTCCATTGACCTGGAAGTTAAGACTGCCACCTGGTCACTTTGGGCTCCTCTTACTGCTGGATCAGACAAAGAAGGGAATTACTGTACTGGCTGGGGTGATTGATTCTGACTATCAAGGGGAAATAGGCCTGCATCTACATAATGGAGGTAAAGAAGAGTTTGCCTGGAATACAGGAGAACCTCTAGGGTGACTCCTAGTACTGCCATGCCTTGTGATTAATGTCAATGGAAAATTGCAACAACCCAATCCAAGCAGGACTAACAATGGCCCAGAATCTTCAGGAATGAAACTTTGGGTCACCCCGCCAGGAAAAGAACCATGGGCAGCTGAAGTGCTTGCTGAGGGTAACAGGAACATGGAATGGAAGAAGTAGTGAAAGAAGATAGTGATAAAAATGAACTTCACCCGCGTGACCAGTTACAGAAATGAGGACTGTAATAGTCATGAATCTTTCTTCCTTGTTTCATTATGGATATGATTGTATATGTACACAAAATGAATTTCTTTGTTTTCTTACCCAACCTTTTCCCTTATCATATGACAAGTTGTATTAGTTTCATGTCATAATATTTAAGGATGTCAAGTTTGAGAGTGAATATTACCCAAGGACTTGAAACCTGTTCTGTAGGGAATTAATGCATTTCTGGTTATATGCAGGAGAGTTGAACATTGTTAGGCAGAAAAAAAATTAAAAAAAAATAAAATAAAATATATGCATGTGTGTTACTGTTTTCACTTAGAGACTAAGTGTGGTTTAAGGTAATGTGTATGGTTGCTGAGTTGACAAGGGGTGGAATGTGGTGGTTAGGCTAATGTGTCAACTCAGCCAGGCAATTGTGCACAGGGCTAATTGCACAAGCAAGCACTGGGCTAATTGTAATTTAAGGACATTTATGGGCTTTAGTTATCAGTGAGTTTACTGCATTGATGGCTGATTGCATCTACATCAAAAGGGAGATTGCTGTCAACAATGAATGAAGCTTTATCCAATCAGTTGAATGCCTAAAAAGGGGAAGTGATTTCAGCATTCAGAAAGAAGTTCCCAGCTTGTCTCTGGACAGCCAACATCTCCTGGAAACTCATCAAGGACTTTCATTGAACTTTCATCAGAGCCCCTGGTTTGCAGCCTGCCTGCGGAACCTGGACTCGTGCATCCCCATGGTCATGTGAGAGACTCTTATAAAATCTCATACTACTTACACTTATCTCCTGTTGATTCTGTTTCCCTAAAGATCCCTGAATAATACATCTTGTATCCTGCTAATTTGCTGAACTCATCTATGAGTTCTAGTAGCTTTGTGGATTTTTCAGGATTTTCTAGATATAAGATCATGTCACTAGCAAATAGTGAAAGTTTTACTTCTTCCATTCCCAATTGGTTGCCTTTTATTTCTTTATCTAGCCTAATTGTTCTAGCTAGAACTTCTAACACTATATTGAATAACAATGGTGACAGTGGGCATCCTTGACTTGTTCCTTATCTCATGGGGAAAGTTTTCAGTCTTTCACCATTGAGTACAATGCTAACTGTAGGTTTTTAATTACATGTACTTTACCATATTGAGAAAGCTTCCTTCTATTCCTATCTTTTAGACTGGTTTTTATCAAGAAAAGGTGCTTATTTTGTTAAATCCCTTTTATGCATTAATTGAGGGGATTATGTAATTTTTCTTCTTCAGTTTATCAATGTGGTTTGTTATACTAATTGATTTTCTAGTGTTGAACCACACTTGCACACCTGGGATAAAACCCACTTGAACGTGGTGTATACTTCTTTTAATGTGATTTTAGAATCTGTCTGCAAGTATTTTGTTGGGGATTTTTGCATCTTTATTCATAGAGATATTGGTCTGCAATTTTCTTTTTTTGTAGAATCTTTATCTAGTTTTGATATTAAGGTGATGTAGGCTTCATAGAATGAATTTGGTAGTGTTCTTTCCTGTTCAATTTTTTGGAAGAGCTTGAGCAAAATTAGTATTATTCACCTGTGAAGCCATCTGGTCCTGGACTTTTCATCTTTGGGAGGTTTTTGATGACTGTTTCAATCTCTTCACTTTTGATTGGTTTGTTATATTCTTATATTTCTTCTAGAGTCAGTGTAGGTGGTTTGTGTGTTTCTAGGAATTTGTCCATCTCCTCTACATTGTCTAGTTTTTTGGCATACAGTTGTTCATAGTATCCTCTTATGATCTCTCTTATTTCTCTGGGGTCAGTGGTAATGTCCCCCCTCTCCTTTCTGATTTTATTTATTTGTGTCTTCTCTCTTTTTTACTTTGTCCGTCTAGCTAAGGGTTTGGCGATTTTTGGTTTTGTTGATTCTATTGATTTTTTGTTCTCAATTTGATTTATTTCTCTCTTATCTTTACTATTTCTTTCCTTCAGCTTGGTTTGTGATCAGTTTGCTGTTCTTTTTCTAGTTCTTCCAGGTGTGCAGTTAGATCTTCAATTTTAGCTCTTTCTTCTTTTTTAATGTAAGCATTGAGGGCTATAAACTTCCCTCTCAGCACTGCATTTGCAGTGTCCAATAGGTTTTGATATGCTCTCATTTTCATTCGTCTCAAGATATTTGCTGAATTCTCTTGCAATTTCCTCTTTGAATTATTAATTGTTTAAGAGTGTGTTGTTTAATCTCCATATATTTATGGATTTTCCCTTTTTCTGTCTACTATTGATTTCCAGTTTCATTTCATTATGATCAGAGAAAGTGTTTTGTATAATTTCAATCTTTTTAAATTTATTGAGTCCTGTCTTGTTACCCAACATATGGTCTATCTTGGAGAAGGATCTTTGAACACTTGAAAAGAAAGTATATCATGCTGTTTGGGGGTGCAATGTTCTGTAGATGTCTGTTAGGACTAGTTCATTTACCATATTATTCAAGCTCTCTGTTTATTTATCCTCTGTCCAGATGTTCTATCCAATACTGAGAGTGGTGTATTGAAGTCTCCTACTATTACTGTAGAGACATGTATTTCTCCCTTCGGTTTTGCCAGTATGTGCCTCATCTATCATGGAGCACTCAGGTTAGGTGTATATATATTTAGTAGAGTTATTTCTTCTTGGTGAATTGCCACTTTTATTAATATATAATGACCTTCTTCATCCCTTATAACAGTTTTGCACTTGAAATCTATTTTGTCTGATATTAGTATCACTACTCCAGCTCTTTTTTGGTTACTATTTTCATGGAATAACTTTTTCCAATCCTTCCCTTTTAACCTGGTTGTGTCATTACCTCTGAGGTGGGTATCTTGTAGACAACATATAGATGGCTCATATTTTTTAATTCATTCTATCAGTCTACTTCTTTTGATTGGGGAGTTCAATCCTTTAACATTCAATTTTATCACTGTAAAGGCATTACTTACTTTATTCATTTAGTCCTCCAGCTCTCTGTTGTCATATCATTCTATTGTCTGTCTTCTCACCCTTTACTTTATCCTTCCTAATAATCTTCATTTCTAAACTTTTCCAAATTTCTTGCCCTTGTTTTTTCTTTTCAGGCTGCAGCACTCCCTCTAGTATCTCTTGTAATTCTGATCTTTTGGTAACATATTCTATCAGTTTTTGTTTGTCTGTGAAGACTTTGAAGTCACCCTCATTTTTGAAAGAAAATCTTGCCAGACGTAGAATTCTTGGCCAACAATCTTTCTCTTTCAGTACCTTAAATACATCATGCTACTTTCTTCTTGCCTCCATGGTTTCTGATGAGAGGTCGGCACTTAATCTTATTGAGTATCCCTTGTATGCGATGTTTTGATTTCTCTTGCTGCTTTCAGAATCCTCTCTTTATCTCTGATATTTGACATTCTGAATAATAGGGGTCTCAGAGTAGGTTTTTTAAGACTTATTCTGTTTGAAGTACAACATGCTTCTTGGATATTGATATTTATGTCTTTTATAAGGGTTGGGAAGTTCTCAGTCATTATTTCCTCAAATATTCTTTCTGGTTCTTTTCCATTCTCTTCTCCTTCTGGGACACCAATAATGCAGATGTTTGTGCATTCCCCATTGTCATTCAATTCCCTGAAACTCTGTTCCAATTTTTTCCATTCTCTTCTCTTTCTGTTCTGTTTTTTCCAGTTCAGCTGTTCTGTCTTCAAAATTACTAATTCTGTCTTTGAGCATTTCAATTCTGTTTTATGTGCCTCTAATGTATTTTTAAGCCCATCAAACATGTCTTTCACTCCCATAAGTTCTGTTACTTTTCTTTGCAGGCTTTCATATTGTTCTTTATGCTCACCAGTGTCTTATTATCCTCTATTTCTTTAGTTATATTTTCTTTAAATTCTTTGAAGTGATTCAGGAGAGTTGTGTCCTTATCACTGATTAATTGTCTTAAATCCTATCTCTTCAGGATATTTGGTTAGTTTTTTTGGCTAGGCCATCTCTTCCTTTTTCTAGTATTGCGTGTAAATATTTGCATGTCTAGGCATCTGAATATGTTGGTGAATTTATTCTGATTGCTAATTTCTCTCTTATGGCTATTTTTTTTCACAGCTCTTCTTTGATATTTGGTTCAACTTATTTTAAGGCTTTAAAATTGCCCAGCTTAAGTTTTCAAAATCAGGCCAGGGACTCACTAGTGAGGTGCAGATCCTCTCCCAGGGTTTAGGATACAGATAGAAAAAAGAA
>JAQZBX010015349.1:0-37628 GCA_029593785.1 Cabassous unicinctus
TGGAGTCACAGGCTCAGGGCTGAATCCAGACTCAGCCCTTATCAATTGGGCAACTTAGTTCAATTGTCTAGGTCTCATTTCCTAATGTGAATACAGAGAAGGTACCTCTTAGTTGCCCTAGGAATGAAGTAATGGCCCTGGATGAAATTCAGCCTCAAACCATAGTATTCTATTGTTATCCTTAGTGTTGTTGTTGTTAGAATTATTTCTCTGGTGCCTCAATTACATTTCTGCATATAGCATTTCCAGACAAATATCACATAATTAGAGACCCACTGGGTTAAGTGGACCAATCTTAAATGATGAAACTAATTGAGGCCTATTTCTCCTAAAGGAAGTTTTGGCCAATTCAGATTGCTAGAACTTTGTAGGAATTGTTTCTTTTTTCAGCTTCTGTCTTATTCTCTCATGAGGAGTTTCAGTGACTTAAACAGAATGAACCCAGCACTTCAAGGCCTTCTCATATGTCTGACTTTTCATTCTATTATAAATCTGTTAACACAGAGGCTGTCTCTCTCATGCATCAGGTTGTCTAGAAATGGACTCTCCATTCCTGAGCCAACACTCTCAGATGCATCAGGTTTTCCCAAATGCTTTGTCTCAGTATTCATTTTACAGTTTTGAAAAATATTGTGGACTCCAAAGAGCTTTCCTTTGTATGGATTCTATCTATTAATAATTATCCTATTATAAACTGAAACTGACTCAGGGTTTCCTAAGGACAATAATATCTGTCTAGGTAATTTCCTCCCAATATTCTTTCTAAAAATAATAATACAACCCAAAAGAAAAGTCATAAATTTACACAACAACCACACTCTCAGCATGCATTTTAGAGAGAGATTGTTGAAATGTCAAAAATAAATTTGAGGACAGAAAAAGAAAAACAACTAACCATAGAGGAGCTCTCACCTTCCTTCTATCCCCACACCAGTTCAAGAATGTGCAGTGAACAAAGGCAGATTGTGAGAAACGGTGGGGAAAAAAGTTGAGGAAAGAGGTAAACTCTCCATAGGAATTTCTAAAGCTTTTGCTTAAAGAATAACTCCAAAAAGAGTGAAATACTAAAATACTAAATATGAAACACTAAAATGGAAATTCAGAGCATGGAATATAGGGAAAGTCCTTCACAAAGTAAAAATTTAAAGGACTGGTAACTTTTAAAGGAGCAGAATGGCAACAGCAAAAATAGTGCATTGGGGAAGCGGCTGTAGCTCAAGTAGTTGAGTGCTTGCTTCCCATGTATGAGATCCTTGGGTTGACCCCAGTATTTACTAGAAGCAAACAATTGAAAAAAAAACCACTCTCATTGTGAGTTGCTGTAGCTCTGTGGTTGAGTGCCTGCTTCCCATGCATGAGGTCCTGGTTTCATTCCCAGATACCTCCTAAACAACAGCAAATAGTACATTAGGAAATCCTGATGTCACTCCTTTCAAAAAGGCATCTAGTAAATGACAAAACTATCCAAGTAAAATTTATCAGAAAACTGTACTAACCAAAAGCATATCTCAACAAGGGGAACTTTGAATCATGACAGAAAAAAAAAAAAAAACAGGTGAAAATGTGTAAGGGAGGTTGGGGTTGTTTTAACTTACCTTGGTTACATCCTCCTAAGCAACTTAGTAATGACTTTGAAGATGACAGCTTGCATTTCTGTCACAATAATCTCTACCAGAAGGAAAAGAAAGGACCTATGTTAAATTCCAAGATCTTTATAGTCTTGGCTCTTATATTTAGATCTTTGATTCATCTTGAGTAAATTTTTGTATAAGGTGTGAGATGGTGTTCCTCTCATTCTTTTGGAAATGGATATCCAGTTCTCCAAGCACCATTTGTTGAAGAGGCCATTCTCTCCCAGTTCAGTGGGTTTGGTGGCCTTGTTGAATATCATTTGACTGTATATGTGAGGATCTATATCAGAACTCTGAACTCATTTATACCGGTCAGTATGTCTGTCCTTGTGCCAATACCATACAGTTTTGACCACTGTAGCTTTGTAGTATGTTTCAAAGTGAGGTAGAGTGATTCCTCTGATTTCATTTTTCATTTTCAATATTTCATTGGCTATTCAGGGCGTTTTGCCCTTCCAAATAAATTTCATAGTTAGCTTTCACAATTTAGTAATAAATGGTTTTATTTTCTTTATTGGGATTGCATTGAATTGGTAAATCACTTTGGGTAAGGATAGAAATCTTAATGATGTTTAGTCTTCCTATCCTTGAACAGGAAATATTCTTCCATTTACTTAAGTCTTCTTTGATAATTTTTAACACTGTTGTGTAGTTTTCTGTATATATGTCATTTACATCTTGCTTTGTTCAGTTCATCAGTTTCTTCTTTTGTCACTGTAGGGTGCTTGTGTGTTTCTAGGAATTTGTCCATTTCCTCTAAATTATCCATTCTGTTGGCATATAATTTTTTGAAGTATCCTCTTATGATACTCTCTAATTCAGTGGGGTCAGTGATGATATCCGCTTTCTCATATCTTTTTTTATGTATTTGCCTCTTCTCTTTTTTTTCTGTTAGTCTAAGAGATTGTCAATTTTATTAAACTTCTCAAAGAACTAGCTTTTGGTTTTATTTTTTCCAGTGCTTTTTAATTTTCAATTTCATTTAGTTCTGCACTAATCTTTATTTCCTTCTTTCTACTTCCTTTGGGGTCAGTTTGTTGTTCTTTTTCTAGTTCCACCAGGTGGGCAGTTAGGTCTTTGATTTTAGCCCTTTCTTCTTTTTTAATATGGGTGTTTATGGATATGAATTTCCCTACCAGTAGAGCTTTTGCTGCATCACATAAGTTATGATGTGTTGTATTGTTATTTTCATTCATTTCAAAATAGTTAGTTATTTCTTTGCAATTTTCTCTTTGACCCACTTATTGTCTAAGAGTGTGTTGTTTAACTTCCATATCTTTGTGCCTAATATGTTTCACTGCTGCTTACTGATTTCCAGTTTCATTCCATTGGGGTCAGAGAAATAACTTTGTATCATTTCAATCTTTCTGAATTCATTGAGAGTTGTTCTGTGGCCTATCATGTGGTCTATCCTGGAGAATGATCCATGCGCTCTTGGGAGGAATGTATATCCCACTGTATTTGCATGTAATGTTCTTTATATGTCTGTTAGATCCAGATCTTCTAAGGTATTATTCAAGGTCTTTGCTTCTTTATTGATTCTCATTGAGATGTTCTAATAGTGAACATGGTGTATTAAAGTCCCCCACAATAATTGTAAAGGAATCTATTTCTCCACATTGTTTTTCTCATGTTTGCCTCATATATTTTGACGTGCCCTGGTTAGGTGCATAAATGTTTATGATTGTTCTTTTATTAATATGTAATGTTCTTTTTTTGTCTCTTACAATAGTTTTGCATTTAAAGTCTGTTTTGTCTGATATTAGTATACCTACTCTCAACCTATTCTGTTTATTGTTTGCATGTAAAATTGTTTTCCAGCCATTCTCTTTCAATGTCCTTGTATCTCTGGAACTAAGATGAGTTTCTTGTAGGCAGCATATAGGTGAGTCACATTTCATTATCCATTCCATCAATCTATGTCTCTTGATTGGGGAATTTAATCCTTTAAGATTCAGTGTTATTACTGTCAAGGAAGTACTTACATTAGGCATATTTTCTTTAGGTTTATGTATGCCATATGTTGTTTTTATTTCTCTTTTTATCTTTTTAATTTTTCTTACATTCTCTTCTACCTTTCTTTCTCCTGTTTTCCTTTCCATCCTGCAGAACTCCCTTTGGTATTTTTGAAGGGCAGGTTTCTTATTCACACACACTCTTAATTTCAGTTTATTTGTGAATATTTTGAGCTCTCCCTTAATTTTGAATGCCAGCTTTTGCAGATAGAGAATTCTTGGCTGGAAGTTGTTTTCTTTTAGCATCTTTGCTCTATCATACCACTGCATTTTTGCCTGCATGGTTTCAGATGAAGAATCAGCACTTAATCTTACCTAGCTTTCTTTGTATGTGATGAATCTATTTTCTCTTGCTGCTTTCAGTATTCTCTCTTTGTCATGAGAATTGGACAATATGACAAGTATATGTCTTGGGGTAGGCCTATTAGGATTTATACTGTTTGACATGTGCTGCACTTCCTGGACATGTACATCCATCTCCCTCAATAGGGTTGGGAAATTTGCAGCCAGTATTTCTTCCAACACTCGTTCTGTCCCACTTCCCTCTTTTTCTCCCTCTGGGATGCCTATAGTGTGTGTGTTTATGCATTTTGCATTGTCATTGAAATCCTTAAGTCCCTGCTGGATTTTTTCTCTTTTTATCTATCTGTTTTACTATCAGATTTCAGATGTTTTGTCTTCCACACTGCTAATTCTTTTCTCTGCCTCTTCAAATCTGCTGTTATGTGCTTTCAGTGTATTTTTGATTTCTTGGATTGTGCCATTCATCGCCATCATATCCATTATGTTTTTATGTGTGTTTACAATTTCTTCAGTATGTTCTCCCAGTGTCTTCTTAATATCCTTAATCTCTTCCTTTACTTCATTAAGTTGATTCATTATATTTGTTTGCACATTTTTTATTTGTTCTATGTTTTGCATCTCCTCTTGTTTTTCAGTTTGTCATTAGACTGGGCAATATCTTCCTCTTTCTTAGTGTGGCTTCTAATTTTTTGTTGGTGTCTAAGCATTTGTTTATCTTGGATTTATTCAGTTGGTTTGCTTCTCTTTCTGCCCTAAGGTTTTATTTGTTGTTTTTGTTTGTCGTAAGGTTTCACAGCTGTTGTCTGTGTTCCATTGAAAAAAAATATGACCAGAGGAAAGGAAAGATATAAGAATAGAAAAATATTAATAGTAATAATAATAATGAAAGGTATAAGAGGAGCCATATATGACCTATGAAAATAGTTAACACGAGTGAAAAATCATAAGAAGTACAGAGGAACAAGATTTAAAATGTGGAATAGAAAAAACAAAATGAGAAACAAAATAGAGAAAAGGATATTGAATGTATTAAAAGTCCAGAATGATGAGTAAAGAGGAAAAGAAAAAAGAAAAGAAAAGAAAAAAAAAGAAAGTAAAAAAATAAGGAAAGAAAACAGAGAAAAAAAGATTGAGAGAAATAAAAGTAAAAAAAAAAATGAAGCCCAAATAACAAGAGGTGGTATGAAAGAAAAACAACAGAAAACAGAAGTTAGAAAAATGAAGGAAAGAAACGAAATAATGTAGGTAGAAAACAATCAGTAAAAGTTAAAAAAAAAGGGATGAGTGAACAAAGAAAGGGAAACACAAAAACAAGAAACAAAACAGCAGCAGCCACAACAACAACAAAACAATGTAGGAAAAACAGCCTTCCCTTTAGTCCCCTACAGAGCCCTTCTCATGCTGCTGGTGCTCATCAGTCAATCACCTTGCAGCCTGCCTTCTGTAGGTGATGTATCCCATTTTAATGAGTAAAATAAAGGAAAAAGAAAATAATCCAAAAATCATAAAACAAAACCATAGAAACTTAGTCTGTATGTTCCCTATCATAAGGTGCTAGCTGTGTGCCTTCTCTCCTTGCATCCCTTCTCTTAGGAGGTATCAAGGCTCAAACCAGGGATTTACATGCAAGGCTGGAATTCCCTTACTGTGCTACAGCAGCTCTATAGGCTAAATAGGCTTTGGAAAGCTTATCTGGTTCTTCCTGTTCCTGTTCCCTTAGTGAGTTGGACTTATAACAGTTTTCAGGGCCAGGCTTGTTCGGTGCCTATCTCTGCCCCTTCCTTGACCAAGTTCCTCTCTCCCAGGGCAGCTGGGTGTGACAGCCTGCCTGAGAAGATTCTCTCTCCCCTCTCCCCAGGGCCACTTCAGTTCTGGCTGGTATCCTCCCAGAGATTCAAAGGGGGCTCAGGTGCCCCAAACCACAGAAAGGAAATCACTCTCCAGGCTTCACCAGACACCGTCCTTCCAGGGAATTCTCCCTCCCACTGAGCTGGCCTTTGAGAGCCAGGGAATCCACAGAGGCTATTTACCTTGAGGTTGGGGTTTACCCACCACCTTTCCCAGCCACAGGGGTGAGCAACACAGTTTTCCCTTGGGATTTTTGTGTCTTTGTCCAGCTCCCACCTGAATGATGCCTGCAGCCTCCTGCTCTGTGGATTCCCAAAACAGCTCACTCGGCTTAGGCACTGCCACCCTCTGCTGTTTTTTGTGAAAGAGCTGAGCAGTGCCCACCTACATCGACACCATTTTCCCATATTAGTGTATCTTTACCAATTTTTAATCTACTCTATGAGTAAAAGGAAGACATGAGAATGATGTCTCACCAAATGGAGAATATCAAGAAAGAGCTGGAAAGTATAAAATCAACTGATACAGAAATTCTGTAGTTGAAAAGTATAATCAATGATATGAGAACTTCTCTAAATGTGGTCAAAAACAGCTGTCTCCCTGACTAAAGACCTGAACAACCTTCTCAACAGCCTGGAGTGTGTACCTTCCTATTTCAGTCCTTCCTCACCTAGATCGTGTCCATCCCAAAAGATGTAGCACTGATAGAAGTATAGAATCCAGAAATGTCAGGAAGAAAGCTTTCATACTTTATAAAACACTTCATTAAAAATGTAGAAAGAGAAACAGATCTGTGTTGTTGGGAAAAACTTTTTCAATCTCATTTCTGTCTATAAAATTTTTTTAATTGTATGAATACCAACACAAAAAAATTCATGTTATTTTCAAGTACCAAGGCATAAGGAGAAAGGAGTTAAGTGCTGCATAATCCACAGCAAATGAATGAAAGCTCTTCATTGTGATCTACATTATGTACTGAAATATACTTTCTGAAAATTAGATAAAAGGCATTAAGGAAATGAAACAATACATAAGATATCATAAATTTAAAAAACCTCAAATAATGAATGAGAATAATAAAATAAGAAAAATGAAAAAATAGTTCAAAATTGAAATGTAATCTCTAAGAAATAAGGTGACAAGATAATGCTTAAGTAGAAAGAGAAGGTGAAAAGCCAAAAGGGCTGAAAAGGAATTAAATGGAGAAAGTTAAAGATTTGAAAAAAAAAAAAAACTAAAGAAGATGAGGAATGGCACAGAGGGTCCAATACCTGATCCCTGGAGTGCCTGAACCAGAAATTGGGTGGGGCCATCCCCATTCCCAATGCCCTGGCTAGGTACAGAGGTCTGGACTTAGGTCCTGCATGTGGGTTGTGCTGGAAGTGCCCTGCCTCTTCCTCCCATGATGCTCAGTTCCAGGCTGCAGGCCTTGGCAGTAGGTGGTGTCCAGGCTTCAGCAGCCAGGCCTTTGGCAATGGTGTGGCTCCTCAGGTGCTAGGCCACTTTGAGCTCTGTGTACCCTGGGGATATTTGTGGGAGGTGTTAGTGCTGTGCATGAGGAGGGAACAGGTCCTTCTGCTGACTTTCTTATCTTTTAGTACACTGAACTTCCCCTCAGCTGGAGTGGAAGGTGGTGCACTTGTCTGCCATGGACCTAAGGGGAGTTCTAGATCACCAATTTGTAAATGAATGTAAGTCCATGAACTGTGTTACCATACAGCTGTTAAACAGATTGATGAGCTCCAGGATGATTGTATATTCCCATTTATCTAGAGCAGTCCTGGTTTATGTCTGGTGTCCTATCTTTTCAAGTCACTCCCTTTTCCCTAAGAGTATCCTGATGTGACTTTATGTTATATGGCTATTAAAAGACACTAATAGGTGTCTATTAATCCTAATTAATAAGGATTAATTCTAATAATCCTGATGTGACTTCATGTTACATGTCTATTAATAGACACTAATAGGTCTATTATGGAAATTTCTTTAAGAAAGCTTGACTTAATGACTGAATAACATTATAATTTAAGTAAAAAAAAAAAAAGATGTAAAAATAGGCTGTACAATCAGACACAGGCATATATACTTGAGCCCAGATGGGCTGTCTATGCAAGGAGATGTGAGAAATTGGTCAGTTGGTGTCTGGAAGGGAGTAGAACTGAGGGAGCAGGGGCTAGATGGGAGGGAGGCTCAGCTTTCATTGTGTACCTCTTTCAACATTTGATATTTATTAAAATGGGCATGAGTTTTTTCCCACATAATATACAATAATAATAAAGATTCTGGGAAGGGGTCATGACATGCATTTGAAATATATCCTGTTCCATGAATTTTCCTTCCAGGAGGCCCTTAGTCAGCTGAACAGTCCCAGACAATGCGAAAAATTTTAGTTTTATGTTCATGAGACATAATAGTATGTAATTTTCTGTTCTTTTAATATCTTTATCTGGTTTTGCCATTAGGGTAATGTTGGCCTCCTAGAGTGAGTTAGGAAATGTTCCCTCTGCTTTATCTTCTGAAAGAGATTGTGGAGAATTGGTTTCATTTTTTCTTAAATATTTGGTAGAATTTGCCGGTGAACCATCTGCAGCACTCCTTTCTTTTTTGCAATGTTATTAATTAGGTTTCAAAATTTTAATGGATGTAGGGCTATTCTGATGATATATTTGTTCTTGTGTGAGTTTTGATAGTTTGCATCTCTCAAAGAGTTTTGGGCCATTACATTTAAGTTATCAAATTATTGGAAAAAGGATTGTTCATAGGCTTCCTTGATTATCCTTTTTTTTTCTTTGTTTGATAATCCTTTTAATGTCTGTGGAACCAGTAGTGATGACCCCTTTTCCATTCCTAGTATTGATAATTTGTAACTTCTCTATTTTATGTTTGGTTAGCCTAGTTAGGTGTTTATCAGATTGAATAAATCTTTTCAAAGAACAATCTAATGCTTTAGTTTGTTTTCTTTTCTAAGTTTTCTTTTCTAAGTGATTAATGTGCAGGAGTGCATTTGCTGGGTAGTATTATGAGTATACATTTAGCTTTATTAGAAACTGCTAACTAGTTTTCAGAGTCACTGTATTATTTTACATTCTCTCAAACAATGTATGAGAGATGCAGTTTCTCTGCATTCTCACCAGGATTTGGTATTGTCATTTTATATTTCAATTGTTTTAATAGTGTGTAGTTACATCACATAATGGTATAGTTTGCATTACCTTGATGGCTAATTATATCAAGTATCACTTTATATACTTATTTCTCATCCATATATCTGCTCTGATGAAATGTTTGTTCATATATTTTGCCCATTTTGTAATATGATTTTTTTTATGGTTGTATTTTTAGAATTTTGGAAAGTCTTTTAATATATTCTAGATATCTGAGTTTTGTTTTTGTTTATTTGATTGATTGTGGTACCAGGACCAGGGGTTGAACCCAGGCCTCATAAGTGGGAAGCCGGCACTCAACCACTAAGCCACATTTGCTCCTCTGAGTTCTTTCTTTTTTCCTTTTTTTTTTTTTCAGTTTTCTAAAACATCTGTTAGCAGTTAAACACATTTAAGTAATGTATAGGTGACTACATGGCTGAAGCATTAATAAATAAATAACCAATTAAATTAGAAACCAGCTAACAAGAAACTGTCTAAATATGTAAAATACAGGTCTTATTTAAATATCACCTTTTTTCACCCCTACGTTCTTTATAGCTTTATTCATTTTTTTTAAACATATTTTTTTAAATTTTTAAACGATACTTAGAGTACACAATTGTTACACAAAAAATATAGGGATTCCCATTTGCCCTGCTCCACACGCATCCCAAACTCTTCCACATAAACAACATCCTTCATTAGTGTGGCACATTCATTGCAATTGATAAATACATCCTGGGGCATTGCCATTGAGTATGGATGATAGTTCACATTGTAGTCTACACTCTCTCCCATGAAATTCTGCAGGCTATAGGAAGTTACATAATGGTCTATATCTGTCATTGCAGTGCCATTCAGGATGATTCCCAAGTCCTGAAAAAGCCCTCACATTACACCTGTCTTTCCCTCCCTTGCCCCCAGAGCATCCGGTGGCTACTGCCTTCACATCAGTGATATAATTTCTTCCATTGCTGGAATCACAATGAGTCTATAGTAAAATTCCAGTAAGTCCACTCTAGTCCATAGTTCATTCCTCATTAGGAGGTACCTGGAACTGAACCTGGAAACTGTCATTTGGGAAGAAGGCAGTTAATTGCTTGAGCCACATCCACTCCCAGTGTTCTAGATATCTATCCAGATATCAGCTCCAAATGTTCTAGATATATTATCTTTCTTTGTCATGGTTAAGTTTGCAAATATCTTTCCCATTCTGTAGTTTGCCTTTATAATTTGCCTTCTGCACATCAGCAGTTTAAAGTTTGGTGAAGATCAATGTATCATTTTTACTTTTTATGGATCTCATTCAGTGCACTTTCTCTTGGGAAACTCTTTCCATGTTTTCAGATATCAAATAGTTTTGATCATGCCCCAGTCTTTCTGTTGCCTAGCAAGACAACTCGTTGATACTTCTGCTCCTATGTCACAATAAATTTTTTTTCTTTATTTTTAAAGGATCTTTAGATGACATAAATGTTCCATCAAAAATATATGAAAATCCCATATACCCTAACCCTCTCCCTAACACACTTTTCCCAGTGAACAACATCTTTCATTAGTGTGGTTCATGTGTCTCACTTGATGAACAAATACTGAAGCTTTGCTATTAAGCATGGTGTCTAGTTTACATTATGTTTTACACTTTGCACTGCACTGTTTTATAGGTTTTGAGAAAATGTATAATGACTTGTATTATTTTGCAGTATCAGGCAAAATAATTACAGTGTTTCAGAAAGATCCCATGTGACACCTATTCTTTTCCTTTCCTTCCCCTCAAATCATCTGGTGCCCACTGTCTTTATATCAATGTTAAAAGTTCTTCCATTACTAGAATAATAATGTCTACTTTTGTCCATAGTTTCATCCCCCACTTATGTTTACTCATTCCTCATGTTTGCTTTTGAGGATTTGGGGATTGTGTCACTTTCTTACCCCACATGCATCCAGCATCAGCTACTTCAAATATGTGAAAAATCTGACCACCAGTTTTCCCCAAATGCTACTGCCCTGTCTAATGCACCATATCTCTCACCTGGACTACTGCAATAGCTCCCTAACTGCTCTGCCTTTGACCTGCTTGCCACTGTGTTCCATTCTTATCTAGCAGCCAGAATGATCCTGTTAAAACCTAAGTCAGGTCTTGTCCCTTGTCACTCTTTACTGAAACCCTCATGTATTCCCAGCTTACAGTAGTATCCAAAGTTCTTATACTGAACTACAAGGGCCTGCACGATGTGTGCCCCATGTTTAAAAGCACTTTTATTGAGATATATTCAAATACCATACAATCTATCCAAAGTGTACAATCAATGACTCTTATTATAATCACACAGTTGTACATTAATCACCACAATGAAGTGTAGAACATTTTCATCACTCCAAGAAGTAAAGCTGCATACCCCTTACCAGTCATCTCTCAATTCCTCTATCATTCCCCAGCCCTACATAACCACTAATCTAATTCCAACTCTATAAATTTTATCTTAACATTTTATATTAATGAAATCATAGACTATATAGTACTTTGGGTCTAGTTTATGTTACTTAACATAATGCTTTCTTAAAATATTGCATTTTTTTTTTAAATTAGGAGAGTTGTATGTGTACAGAAAATTTTTGAAAAAAATACATTGTTCCCATGTGTAACCATTGGGGAATTTGTAATTATGAATTCCAAAAATATAATTGGATCATGCCTGTAATCTAATCTGTTAATCTGGGCATGATTGAATTATGATTAGGGCGTTGACTGGGCCATGTCAGTCACTAGGGCATTGAGCCCCACCCCCTGGTGGGTGGGGAATTGAATATAAAAGGCAAGGCAAAGAACAGAGTTGAAGTAGTCTTTGAGAAGTAGCTTTGAAGTTGCAAAGAAGGCCCCAGGAGAAGAAGAGTGAACCATTTGCTGATTGCCTGCAGCTGACCTTGTGGAGGAACCAGGAGCCAAGCCCGGAGAGAAACACAGCCCCGGGAAGAGAGGAACCCAAAAAGCCTGAATCCTGGGCAAATGTCGGCAGGTGTCTTGCTCCAACACGTGACAATGGACTTTGGTGATGGAAGAAACTTATGCTTTATGGCCTGGTATCTGTGGACTTCTACCCCAAATAAATACCCTTTATAAAGACCAACCCATTTTTGGTGTTTCACATTAGCACCCCTTTGGCTGACTAATACAGAATTTGGTACCGAGGAGTGGGGAAGTGCTGTTATAATTACCAAAATGTTGGAACGGTTTTATAAATGGATAAGGAGTATTTTTTGGAGGAATTGTGAAATGCTTGATGGAAAAGGCCTAGATCACTTTGAAGAAAATGTTGATAGTAATATGGACAAGAAAGAGAGTTTCTATGATGCCTTAGAAGTAAATGATGAAACTATTATTGGAAACTGGAGGAAAGGCGATCCATGTTTTAAAGTTGCAGAGAACTTAGCAAGATTAACTCCTGGTGTTACATGGAAGACAGGATTTGAAAATGGCGAACTGGAGCATTTAGCTGAAGAACTTTCCAAGGTAAACTTGGAGAATGTGGCTTGGCTTCTCCTTGCAGCTTATAGCAAAATATTAGAGGAGCGAAATACACTAAGGACTGAACTTTTGGGCACAAAGAAAACAGAAACTGATACCAGAACTTCCAAGTTTCTGGAAATCAAATTCCCAGATGAAAATGCCCTATTTGAAGACTTTACTAAACTTGGAACTCATAACTCAGAATTGAAGATGCAGTAATCTAGGAAAGACTTGTGGAAAGTCTTACTGTCTGATGGCTTGGACCCCTGCTTCCTGCATGCTAAACCAACAAAGTTTTTGAGAGAGATGTATGAATGAAACCACTGTCAACTTGGACAAAAGAGGACATGGAAAGGAGAGATTGAAGGAGAATCAGCTTTAAGAAGAAAACCGTGGAAGCAGAGATCTGGAATTAAGACATCTCCTTGGGCCAAGAGAGGAGCCCCACCCATGTGTACAGAGAGGGTGAGTTTGCCCCTGCTGTTGAAGAGGGTGGATGATCCTACCCGATGTTCTGAGAAAGTTTTGATGCCCCATGGTGCAGCGAGGGTGAGTTTTCCCCAGCAGTTGAAGAGGGTGGATGTGCCCACAAGATGTTCTGGGAGAGTTTTGCCACCCCAGGGTGCAAGGAGGGTGGAGCACATTCCTCAAAGATTAGGGCAGTTAAGGTCAACACCCCATAGGTCTGAGAGGGTTGTACCTGTCCCCCAAAGGTTAGAGAAGGCCAGGTGCTCAACCCATTGCTCTGAGAGGGTTGAACCTGCATGCCAAGTGTTAGGGAAAGCCACGTGGTCAACTCGTTGCTCTGAGAGGGTTGAACCTGTATGCCAAAGGTTAGGTGGAATGTTGTCTTCACCTCACTGTACTAGGGGGGCTAAGACTCTAACCCAAAGATTGGGTAAGGTGTGGCAATCACCCCAAAACTCTTGGAGGGTGAGGTCTGGAGCTTGGTGAACACCCAGATGCTTGATGGGGGTGGAACCAAGAAAATGGCCTTTAGGCAAGCCTGTGGAAAGGGTGTGTTCCCATGTGGCCCCAAAGAGAAGAAACCAATGTCTTAAGAATGACTGTCAGACTTTGAAATCGAATGGAGGATGCCCTGCAGTTTTACTGAACTGTAAAGGATCCATGACTCATATTTAACATTCCAATTTCTTCTTAATATATTGAAAATGTTTATCCTTTCTCTTTCCATTTGTGTATTCGAAGCAGTTAAATGGTTTTGTAAGTTTCAGAGGTCTACAGCAAACAGAATTTTGCCTGAAGAGAAACTGTATTTCTTTAAACTGCCTATGATATGATTTTGTACTTGAATTTTTACTGATTTAAGTTTTTTTGAGAATTATAATGTATTTTTGGAATTCAGAGGGTGGAATGTAACCGTTGGGGAATTTGTAATTATGAATTCCAAAAATATAATTGGATCATGCCTGTAATCTAATCTGTTAATCTGGGCATGATTGAATTATGATTAGGGCATTGACTGGGCCATGTAAGCCAGTAGGGCATTTAGCCCCACCCCCTGGTGGGTGGGGAATTGAAAATAAAAGGCAAGGCAAAGAACAGAGTTGAAGTAGTTTTTGAGAAGTAGCTTTGATGTTGCAAAGAAGGCCCCAGGAGAAGAAAAGTGAACCATTCGCCTGATTGCCTGCAGCTGACCTTGTGAGGAACCAGGAGCCAAGCCCGGAGAGAAACACAGCCCTGGGAAGAGAGGAACCCAAAAAGCCTGAATCCTGGGCAAATGTTGGCAGCTGTCTTGCTCCAACACGTGACAATGGACTTTGGTGAGGGAAGAAACTTATGCTTTCTGGCCTGGTATCTGTGGACTTCTACCCAAAATAAATACCCTTTATAAAGACCAACCCATTTTTGGTGTTTCACATTAGCACCCCTTTGGCTGACTAATAGACCATGTATCCCTCCATTGTTAACTTTTGTTAAAATTGATCAAGGAATATTAACATATTACTGATAACTGTAATTTATAGTTTACATTGGGTGTATTGTTCCATATACCTTCCTATTAACAACATGTAATAGTGTCATTCATTTGTTACAGTTTGTGAAAAAACAATTTTATATTTGTACTGTTAACCCCAGTCCATCATCTACAACAGTGTTCACTGAGTTTTAAAATCCCATGTTTTGGCTTCTAACTTTCCTTCTAGTAACATACATGACCTTAAACTTCTCCTCTCAACCACATTTACAAACATAATTCAGCACAGTTAACTACATTCAAAATAATGTGCCATCATCACCACTATCCATTCCCAAACATTAACATTCATCCTAAATAGAATTTCAGCACAATTTAAGCATCAGCTCATATTTTTGATTATTCAGTGCCCCTTACTCTTGCAAATAAATTTCATAATTGGCTTTTTCAGTTCATTAAAAAATGTTGTTTTTAAAGAACAATCATGCATATCTTATAAGATTTCCATACACTGTCCCACCACAACACCTACATTGTTGTGCCATTTAATAGAAATGATGAAAGAATGTCATCATAATATTACTGTGATCTATAGTCCATAGCTTATAATTGGTGTATATTCCCATAAACCATTATTAACAACATTTATTAGTGTTGTATATTTGTTATAGCTCACTAGATGATGTCATATGTATACTGTTAACCACAGTCCATCATTCACCATGGGGTTCACTGGGTTATGATGGATGTTCCTTTGTACATCTATTCAAAGTGAAAAATCAATAGCTTTCAGTTTAATCCAGAGTTGTGCTGACAACAGCTCACTCCATCTCAGAATTACTCCAAATGTCCCATACCCTTTATATGCCCCCATTTTTAAACCCTTAACAATGTTATAATATCTTCTTGGCCATTTTTGTAAAAATATTACAAAATTACTGTTACCTGTTGTCTATATGTTACATTAGTTGTATTTTTCCCATGTATTTTGATATTCTTAACAACTTGTAATAGAGGAACATTCTTATATTTGTAATATTAATCACAATCATCATCCATCATCCATCATCCATCACTGAAATCACTGTGTTATACAGTCCCTAGATTATACTGTAGCATTATTAGGCTAGCCCGTTCACTCACATTTACATTTATAAATTGGCAGTGTTAGTTATACTCACTATAATGTGTTACCATCAATTCTATCCATCTCTACACAATTACAGTCCACCTTATTAATTACATTGTACAAACATTCAGAGTCAACTCCCTCTTCTCAACACTTATTCTTTCTCCTAGTACCTATACTTTATACTTTAACTCCATGAGTTTACTGATCATATTTACTTCATATTAGTAAGACATACAGTATATGTTCTTTTGTGTCTAGCTTACTTCACTGAACATGATGTCCTCAAGGTTCATACATGTTGTCCTATGCATCCTGTTTTCATTTCTTCTTACAACTGAATGTATATAACATCATGTATATATACAACATTTTGTTATCAGTTCCTTGGTTGATGAGTATGGATTAATTCCATCTTTTAGCAATTGTTAATAATGCCACTATGAATATTGGTATGCAAATATCTGTTCATGCCCTTTATATCAGTTCTTCTGAATATATTCCTAGAAATGGGATTGCTGGATCATATGGCAGTTCAGTATTTAGCTTCTTGAGAAACTGCCAAACTGACTTCCACAGAGGCTCCACAATATTATATTCCCCAAAACAGTGAAGGAGTATTTCTGTTTATCCATATCCTCTCTAGAACTTGTAGTTTTCTGAGTTTTCATAATGGCCAGTCTGTAAGGAATGAATGGTATATCATTGGAGTTTTAATGTGCATTTCCCTAATAGCTAGTGATATGAGCATTGTTTTATTTACTATTTGGCAATTTTTATTTCTTCTTTGGAAAAATGTCTGCTCAATTATTTGCCCATTTTTAAACTGGGTTGCTTGTCTATTTTCCTTTATATATATATATAAATCTTTATTTTAGATATACTTTAGATAACAGAATAGGTCCAGCAGAAATATAAGGGATTCCTATATGACATCTCACTTGCCCCCCTCCCTTTTTTTTTGAGGTACCAGGGCTAGGGATTGAAACTGGGACCTTATATGTGGAAAGCCAGCACTCAACAACTCAGCCACATCAGCTTCCTAGAGATGGTTTTCTCATTTGTCTGCTTTGTGTTGTTTTTATTTTTTTTACAGGAGGCTCTGGGGAACCAAGCCCAGGACCTCCCATGTGGGAAGCAGGAGCTCAACTGTTTGAGCCACATCTGCTCCCCTTCCCTTATCTGTTTATCATTGAGTTAGTTGTGTGATATATTTATATAACATTGAGATCAAACCATTATCTTATATGTGGTTTCCAAAAATTTTCTCCAATTGAATAGGCTCCCTTTTTACTTTCTTACCAAATTTATTTGAAGAAGAAAAGTGTTTAATTTTGATGAAATCCTGCTTATCTCTTTTTTCTTTCTTTGCTACATCCATTGGGTGTAATGTTTAAGAAACCAGCACATAACACAAGTTCTTGAGGTTATGTCCCTAAAATTTATTCTAGGATATTTATGGTACTAGTTTTTATATTAAGGTCCTTGATCCATTTTGTGTTAATTTGTGTGTAAATTGTGAGACAAGGGTCCTCTTTCTTTGTTTTATCTATGGATACCCAGTTCTCACAGCTCCATTTATTGAATAGACTACTCTTTCACAGCTCGCTGTTTTTGAGAGCTTGGACAATATCACTGAGCAGCAGAAGGGGTCTATTTGTTAATAATGAATTAGATTCCAGTGGTCAATATGTCTACCTTTATGCCAGTGCCCTGCTGTGTTTTACTAATGTAACTAAGTCAGGACGAGTGCTCCAAAAAGGTAAAAATAACTTTTTAAAGGTATTTTTCTCTATTCCTGTTCCCTTAATTTTCCAAATGCATTTGATAATTGGATTTGCCATTTCTGTAAAAAAAATGGATTTTTGGATTTTTATTGGGATTTTATTGGGATTGAATTTGAATCTGTTTGGAAGGTTTAGACATCTTAATGATAGGTACTCTTCCAACCAATGAATAGGGAATGTCCTTCCAGTTATTTAGGTGTTATTTTATTTATTTCAGCAGTATTCTGTTGTTTTCTAAATGTATATCCTTTATGTCTTTGGTTAAGTTTATTTCTAAATATTTGAGTCTTTTAGTCACTGTTGTAAATGAAATTATTTTTTTCTGATTCCTCCTCACATTGCTCATTTGTGTGTATTGAAACACTTTTGATTTTTGTGTATTAATCTTTTATCCAACCAAATAGATGAACTTGTCTCTTTGTTCTAGTAACTTTGAAGTGAATATTCCAGTATCTTCTATGTAGAAGATCTAAATCCCAGCAGAGTTGTAGGCAACACCTACTCTCCAGTTCATTGAACTCACCCAGGACAACTAAGGAAAGCATGATGAGGGACAACTCACATCCCTAAAAACAAAGAGTGTCTACAGCTGCCAGCAAGATCATTCCCTCCATTTGCCCCAGTGGTATCTAAGCCCTATCTCAATTGGAAGCAGAGTAGGCAACACCATTCCCAAATCCTCAAGATTGAGGAATGAACAAAGTTGGGGGGGGGCTGCAAACATGGACTAACATAGACTTACTATTTTTCTAGTAATGGCCAAACTTGTAACACTGATATAAAGGCATTGGTCATGAGAAGTTCTGAGAGGAGGGAATGGGAAAAATAGGTGTAACATGGGACATTTTTGATATTTTGGAATTGTTCTGCAGGATAATGCACTGACAGATACAGGCCATTATACAGTTTGTCAAAAGCTAAAAAAAATATATAAGTGGAGAAATAGATGCCTCTACAGTTACAGTGGGGGAGTTTATAGATCCTCATCAGCATTATGCAGAAAATCTTGGCAGAGTAGTAATAAAGTAATAGAGACTTGGAAAAATATGTTAAAGGATCTAGACCACATAGACATACATTTACAGAAAATTACACAAAAATACAGCAGGATATATGTTCCTACCAAGTGCACATGGATCATTCTCCAGAATAGACCACATGTTAGGTCACAGAACAACATTCAATGAATTCAGAAAGATTGAAATTACATACAGTAATTTTCCTAGTCACAGCAGAATGAAGCTGGAAATTATTAAGGGGCAGAGACCCAGAATAGGCACAAAGATATGGAAGTTAAACAACACACTCTTAGACAATTGGTCAAGGAGGAAATTGCACGGAAATCACTAACAACCTTTGAAAAAATGAAAATGAGAACACAACAATATCAAAACCTATAGGATGCAGCAAAAGCAGTGCTGAGAAGGAAATTTTTTGCAATAAATGTCTATATATTTAAAAAAAGAAAGATCTACAATCAAAGCCCTTACTGTACACCTGGAGGAACTAAAAGAACAACAACAAACTAATCCCAAAAGAAGAAGAAAGAAGGAAATAGCAAAGATTAAACAGAACTACTTGAAATTGAAAATTACAAAATACTAGAAAAAATTAACAAAACCAAAAGCTAGTTCTTTGAGAAGAATAAAATTTTCAAACCCTTGGCTAGACTAACAAAGTAAAAAGACATAAGATGCAAATACATAAGATAAAAAATGAGAGATGGGATATCGCCACTGATCCCAAAGAAATAGAGTATCATAAGAGGATACATTAATATTGCAAGAAGATGGATAACTTTAATGAAATGGACAAATTTCTAGAAACACATAACAACTACACTGAAGAAAGAAGAAATTGATTAAGTCAACACAAGAAGCACAAGTAATGAGATTGAGTTGGTCATCAAAAATCTTCCATCTCAGAAAATCCCAGGACCAGATGGCTTCACATGTGAATTCTACCAATCATTTGGAAAGATCTAACAACAATTCTGCTTAAAACTCTTCCACAATGTAGTAGTGGAGGAGTCGCTGCCACCTGGACACAGTGGAACTGGACCAGAGTGCAGCATCCCATCGATGTTGCCCCATGCTGACCACCTCCCATGAGGCACCAAGTAATTGGGTGAGTGCAGCTGCTGGAGTCATCACTTCTTGGGCCCAGGGCTCTCTAGAGGACCCCCAACTGTGAGGGGAACCTGAACACTGAGGAACCCCAAGGATCCCCCCATTCTGAGGGGAAGTCAGACTCTGAGAAATCCCCAGGGGATGCTCACACCTCTGTGGGGGACCTGGACTATTGGGGATCCCCACTCCCAGAGAAACCCTGAAGGACTCAAGGGGGATGCCAACTCTGAAGGAACCCCACTCTTAGAGGGGACCACCAACTCTGGGGGCCACCCTCTCTGAGGGGCTGTGAGGGAACCTGGACTGTGGAGGTCCCCCACTTCTGAGGAATCTGGTGAGAGCATGCATATGGGGTCCTCCTGGAGCCTTGGGGGTGGCGGTGCTTCTGGGCAGGGATGTGGCCAGGCCTCTCAGGCCCTGCCCAGTGCACAGATGTTATGGAAGACCCGGCTGTGCCTATGTTCCTGTTGGTGTGCCGCACGGGGCTCCTGGTTTACAGAAGGGCACAGTATCTGGCACGTGGTGCAGGCGGGCAGTGGAGGAAGTGCCATGGGCCAGGACACTCAGGAGGAGCCAGCAAGCTAGGCTCCTTGCCCCCGGAACCCCAGCTGTGCCTGAGGTAAGTTTGCTGACCAAACTTGGTGGGGACGGGGCGCGGGCCTTCGGGAAACCCCATACGAGTGGAAACACAGGGCGACTCACAATCCCCATTGCGGCATTTCTGGTCCCCTTTAGCATTTTTTCTTTTGTTGCATATGTTTTGGGCATAAGGTTCAAGAAACCACCATGTACCACAAGATCTTTAAGATGTTTGCCTACATTTTTACTCTGGTAATTTTATGGTCCTTTTATTTTTAGGAATCTAATCCATTTTGAATTGATTGTTGAATAGGGAGTGAGATAGGAGTCCTTTTTCATTCTTTTGGTTATAGATAACCAGGTCTCCTGGCACCATTTGTTGAAGAGACTGTTTTTTCCTTCTTTGTTATAAACTACTTGACTGTAGAGTTGAGAGCTTATTTCTGGACTCTCAATTCTATTCCACAGATTGATGTGTCTCACTTTATGCCAGTACCATGCTGTTTTGACCACTGTAGCATTGTAATATATTTTGAGGTCAGGCAGTGAAATTCCTCCCATGTCCCTCTTCTTTTTTAGAACGTTTTTGGCTATTCGGGTGCACTTTCCTTTCCAGATGAATTTGGTCATTGTTTTCCATTTCTGTAAAGTAGGTTGTTGGAATTTTGATTGGTATTGCATTGAATCTATGAATCAGTTTGTGTAGAATTGACATCTTCATGATATTTAGCCATCCAGTCCATGAACATGGAACTTCTTTCCATTTTGTTTAGGTCTTTTAAAATTTCTTTTTGCATTCTTTTGTAGTTTTCCGCATATAGGTCCTGTACTTCTTTGGTTAAATTGATTCCTAGATATGAATCTTTTTGTTGCTATTGTAAATGGAATTTCCCCCTTATTTCCTCCTCAGATTGTGCAATAGTAGTGTACAAAAACATTGGTTGCTTGGGGTTTGAGCTTGATCCACTCTCATATTCTTTTTTACTCATGTCCTCGTGGCCTGTGAGAAATCTCTTATATATCAGTTTGATCTTGCTCTCTTCTTTCTGTGAGATGTGTGGACTTATTACCATGAAACTAATGCCGTTTACTGTCTCCATTTCTAATATCGGGAGCCCTTCTCTGTCTTTTAATTCCTTCATTTTACTGATGCTTGAAACATTTAATAAATTAATACTGTTCAAAATGTGATTTTTCCTGAAATGTTGTTTATTATCTTTTTAGACATTAATGAAAATATTAAGCAAAATATAGAGCAACTTATCAGTTACAGACCATTACAAGTATTGGCTAATGGTAATGCACTGATTATGAAACCATTGCAAATATGAAGTTGTAAATGCCTAATATTCTGATAATTGGATTTCACTCATAGGTTTTGCCATCAGTTGTTTTTGAACTAAGTGCATTCTATAAATTTCATTACATTGTAAATTGTTTTTCTATGATCCTTGTTCATGACACATGCCACATTGCAATAATTTTTGTTTACTAAACATATTCTATTGCTGTTTTCAATATGATGCCTCCAAATAGGTATAATAGGGTTTTCTAGTCCAATTAGTCAAATAATGTTGTTTTTTTGTTTAGTTTTTTGTTTTTTGTGTTTTTTTAAACTGAGGAAAGAGAAAAAATAAAAATAGTTCCAGGTTAACTGAGTTAATTTATTAATAATATCATGTTGGTTCTCTAACTATGCTAACATATGTCAGGACTCACTTCCTATTTGAAACATTTCTAGAGTTTATTAATGCAGTTATGTTACTTATGGGTACATGTTTAAATATAATAGCAGAAATTAAGTAGATGATCTTTTGTTAAATTTGACATCTGTGGATACCTGCATAAATGAGTATACTATTATAATACTTACATGAAAAATAAGGGTTTCATGGAGAAGGTGAACTTGATGCTAAAAGCCTTGGAGCGTGACAGTGTCTGGAAGACATGTGGCTCTTTTCTGAATGTTAATCTCTGCTTACTTGGTGACAATCTTCGTTTGTGTTTGAAGTCCAGAGCACCACCACCACCCTCTCCTCCAAGGAGCCCAGGAACATTGAAGGAAGCTAGCTCCATCATCTGGCCATAGCTTTAGTTCAGGTTAGGCATGTGACCAGATTTAAGCCTTTAAAGTTGGAGAGTAGGATTCCTGGAAAGAAGTTTCCTCTTTTTCCTAAGACAGCTTCTAGAAATGTGAGCCACACTTTGTGTCCCTGTAAATGTGTAAGAAATCCCTTGGAGTACTTGGCAGCCCTCCTGCCATCATGAGGTATAATCAGATTTAGGATGAAGCTCAATCACTAGATACAAGGTGATTGGGTAGAAATAAATCAAGTGCTGACATCACTGAGTGACAAAATCAAACCAATGCTGAGACTCTTAACTTTGCTTTTATGTGAATCAATAAATCACCATTATTAAGTGTGTTTGGGTTGTTTTTCCCATTATTTGCAACCAAACACAATGTAATGATTACAAAGTGGAATTCTGAAAGTACATGAAGTGATGGTGGGTTTACCTTCTAGATGAGCTGGTGCAATGGCCATGTGTACACTTGTTGCATTGTTTGTCATTTACATTTTGGTGACTGCTAAAGAAGGATGGTGAGAGAGGAGTCCTTCTGTTTTCTAACCTCTTCTACATGGAATATTTTTTCTCCTATCTTGCACTTTATCAGCTTCATCAGTCTCACAGCTATAGACTCAGTTCTCCTTCTCTCAGAGGAGAGAACTTGAAGAAATTTAACTGAATTGGTAGTAGGAGGAATCAGGTACATGAGTGATGAGGAGAGAACTATTTGTGATAAAGAAGAAATAGTGTTTTAAGAGAAGATACTTTAGGTATTGATTTATTTTGCTATATGACTGTGATTTCAATTAAATCCATAATTATAGGGTAATATGTTATAAATGTATTAGATAAATCAGATGGAGTTAAATCATCTAAATAAACTTGCATTTGGTTCTAAGGAGATTTCATCAAAATTTGACAAGAATAAGGATACCAGATTATAAATCAGTAGTAGTACATGAACTAAGTTTTTTACCTGGACTGAGAAATAAATTGTGAAATTTAGATTTGGAGTATAAGGAAAACTGAATTTAAGTCACAGTAGTGATTATGCTAACATGTCTATAGTAAAATTCTTATTTAAAACATTTTAAGTTCAATAGGGCTTTTGAAAAAATGTTTATGATTAAAAAATTTTTAGATAAACTTTTATTCTGAAAACATGGAAATTTGCAATAAAATGAGGGCCCCTAATATATTTTTGAATTGATCTTGTTTTGAGTGAATTATCTTCAAATTTTCCATTATTTCTGTTCATGTTTATGGACTCTGGACTTTTAATCTAAGTATATAAAATTTGGAACAATTAGATTAGTTCTAGATTTGTACACTTTTTTTTCTTTAGGTTATTAACATAAACTTTATTTTTTATAATAGTTTTAGAAAACATTGCAAAAAGATTACAAAGAGTTCCCACATACCCTTCACTCAGTTTCTCGTATTATTAAATCTTAAATAACCATGGTATATTTGTTACAATTAATAAACCAACATCATTATTAAATAAGGTCCATGCTTTGTTAATACATACTTAGTTTTTGTTTAATGTCTTTTTTTTTACTGGAGAACTTGTGGGTTTACAGCACATTCAGGCATAAAATACAGGATTCCTCTATACCACCCTATTATTAACAGCTTGCACTGATGTGGTACATTTGTTTGAATTGATGAAAGCACATTTTTATATTTGTACTATTTACTATAGTTCATGATTTAACTTAGGATTCACTGCTATGTTTTTCTTTTTATAAAAATTTTTTATTCTATCTAGTAACATATATACAACCTAAAATTTCTCCTTGGGTCAGTGTAGGTAGTTTATGTGTTTCTAGGAATTTGTCCATTTCATCTAGTTTATTTAACTTGTTGGCATACAGTTGATAGTATCCTCTTATAGTCTTTTTTATTTTTCCCACTGGGGTTGAGAATAACGTACCCTTTTTCATTTCTGATATTAGTCATTTGTGTCCTCTCTTTTTTCCTTTGTCAGTCTAGCTAAACTTTGTCAATTTTACTGATCTCTTCAAAGAACTAACTTATGGTTTTGCTGATTCTCTGTTGTTTTTTATTCTCTATTTCATTTATCTTTGTTCTAATCTTTTTTATTTCCTGCCTTCTGCTTGCTTTAGGTTTAGTTTGCTCTTCTTTTTCTAGATCTTCCAATTTTGAGATTAGTTCTCTGATTTGAAATCCTTCTTCTTTTTAAATGTAAGCATTTAGAGCTGTATATTTCCCTCTCATCACTGTCTTTGCTGCATCCTATAAGTTTTGTTATGGTATATTTTGACTTTCATTCACCTCACGTATTAGTGTTTTACCTTGTGATATTTTCTTTGAGCACAGTGTTTAATTTCCACATTTTGTGAGTTTTCCATTTCCTGCTGTTATTGCTTCTGAGCTGTTCTGGTTGGAGTAGAAAACTTCGTATGATTTAGTGTCTTTCAGTTTATTGAGATATATCATAATCTAACATATGTTGTATCCTGGAGAATGATCCATGTTTATGTTCATTTGAGAAGAATGTGCATTCTGATTTTCTTGGGTGATGTGTTCTTTATATTTCTGTTAGATCTAGTTGGTGTAGAGTATCATTGAAGTCTTTTATTTTCTTATTTATCTTCTCTTTAGATTTCATCCATTATTGAAAGTGGTATATGAAATTCTCCCTCTATTAATGTGGATTCATTTAATTCTCCCTTCTTATTTGTTACTATTAGCTTCATATATTTTGGGCTTCTGATGTTAGGTGCATATGTATTTATAATTGTTAGGTCTTATTGAATTGAACTCTTTATCACTATATAATGACCATCTTTGTCTCTCATTGATGTTTTGGACTTAAAGCCTATTTTATCTGCTATTAGTGTAGCTACCACAACTCTCTTTTGGCTATTACTTGTATGGTATGTATTTTTCCATCCTTCCCCTTGTAACTTACTTATATTTTTGAGTTCATAGTGATTCTATTTTAAACAACATATAGGTGGGTCATATTTTTTATCCCTTCTAATAATATCTGTCTTTTGAATGGAGATTTTAACCAATTACATTTAAAATCATTACTGATACTACAGGAATTTCTTTTGATGTTTTGCTATTTAGTCCTCGTAAGTCTTTTTCCCTCAATTCTTCTTTTAATGCCGACTTTCATATTTATTTGATTTTGTTGTATTGTATTATATTAAGTCCCTTCTTGTTTCTATCGGGTTATGTTTTTCATATATTTTTCTTGAGGTTACATTGGGGTTAAAATTCATAATCCTAAATATATAACAACGTGTTTTATTAGATACCAACTTTACTTCTTTGAATACACTTAATACTGTTCTAAAACCGTTTCATTCTCCCATTTTTGAGTACTTGTTACAAATTGCATCTTTGTATATTATATGTCCCAAACCATAGATTTATCGTTACTTTTTAATTTTTTAAAAATTTATTGAAGTATATCACTCATATATGAACATACATAAATAATAAGTGTATAGTAATAGTTGTGAACTTAAAAAACACACATATTTAACATCATACAAGGCTCTTATACCTCACCCTATGAATACCTTGCATTGTTGTGAAACATTTTTAAATAATGATTAAAGAGCATCCTCAAAATATTACTACTAACCAAAGTATTTCTCCCTAACCCACACTATTATTATTTTTTTAAATATCAATTATACATGAATATACATAAACAGTAAATGCAGCCCTTCAGCTGTTGTCTGCAGCTCTCAGGGAGCATACCATCTTTAAGTGTAACTGCTGCCTTTGTTTCTGGTGGGTTAGAACAATCTCTGCCCTCACTTTTGGCCCCCAGTGATCTGAAGAAACTAATCTAAATCGGTGATCAAGGATTGGACTGTGCCTCCTACCATCTTCTGGGAATGGATTTTTATGTCCCTTTCTGTCATTAGGAAGCTAAGTCAGGGACCAGTTCCCCATGTTGTGTTTTGTGAGAGTGGGTGCTGGGCAAGGGCATCTGCTTTGTAGAGAAAACAATTTACTGGTATTTGCCATAATTTATCACCCACTTTCTCTGTCTTCCCTGAATTCTACACAGTATTCAACTTTTCTCTGGAGTCTCAGAATGGTCAATTCCAACAGTTCCTGCCTTTTTAATAGTTCTTGTGTAGCGACTGCTTCGTGGCACTCCCTACTCTTCCATCTTCCCACAGTCCCTTTTACTCATCTTTATTAACAGGTTTTTCATTCTTTCCATTTCTGTGGACCTTGGTGTAAGTGGTTAATTCAGGCCCTTTAGAAAATAGGGAGGATGATTACCTAAATTGCAGGGAAAATGATCAGGGCAAATACTATAAGTGACAAAATATGATAAATAGAAAGTGTCTTACCCAGGGATATGAACCAGCTGGAAGTGAAAGAATGGAAAAAGATACTCCATATGAATAGTAACCAGAAAAGAGCAGGGGTAGCTATACCAGTATCAGATGAAACAGAGTTTAAATGCAAAAAAGCTATAAGGGATACAGAAGACCATTTTATATTAATAAAAGGGATGATCCACCAGGAAGATATAAAAGTCATAAATACCTACGCACCTAACCAGGGTGCCCCAAAATATATGAGACAAACTCTGGCAAAACTGAAGGGAGAAATAGATGTTTCTACAATAGTCATTGGAGATGTCAACACCCCTCTCACATCATTAGATAGAACAACTATAAAGAAGATCAACAAGGAAACAGAGAACTTGAACAATGCGATAAACAAGTTAGACCTAACAGACATATACAGAACACTGCTTCCAAACTCAGCGGGTTATATATTCTACTCAAGTGCCCATGAATCATTCTCCAGGATAGACCACATTTTAGGTCACAATACAGCTCTCAATATATATAAAATGATTGAAATTATACAAAGCACCTTCTCAGATTATAATGGAATGAAACTAGAAATCAATAATAGACAGGAAAAAAGTAAATTCGCAAATGTGTGGAGATGGAACAACACACTCCTAAATAATCAGTGGGTCAAAGAAGAAATTGTAAGTGAAATCAGGAAATATATTGAGACAAATGAAAATGAGAATATTCCGTATCAAAACTTATGGGATACAGCGAAGGCAGCCTTGAGAGGGAAATCTATAGCCCTAAATATGTATATTAAAAAACAAGAAAGAGCTAAACTCAAAGATTTAACTGAACAACTAGAGAAACAAAAAAAAGAACAGCAAACCAATCCCAAAGCAACCAGAAGGAAAGAAATTATAAAAATTAGAGCAGAAATAAATGAAAATGAGAACAGAAAAACAATAGAGAAAATCAACAAAATCAAAAGCTGGTTCTTTGAGAAGATCAATAAAAATGACAAACCCCTACCTAGACTAACAAAGAAAAAAGGAGAGAAGATGCAAGTAAATACAATCAGAAATGAAAGGGGGGAAGTTACAAATGACCTCACAGAAATAAAAAGAATCATAAAAGGATATTATGAGAATCTATATGCCAAAAAACTAGAAAACCTAGACATTTCTAGAAATGCACAACCAACCTACACTGACGCTACCAGAAATACAAGAACTTAACAAACCAATCACATTTAAGGAGATTGAATCCATCACCAAAAATCTCCCAACAAAGAAAAGTTCAGGACCAGATGGCATCACAGGTGAATTCTACCAAGCATTTTGGAAAGAGTTAACACCAATCCTGTTTAAACTATTCCAAAAAATTGAAGAGGAGGAAAAATTACCGAACACATTTTGGGAAGTCAACATCTCCTTAATACCAAAGCCAGATATAGATTCTATAAGAAAAGAAAATTACAGACCAATCTCTCTAATGAACACAGATACAAAATTTCTCAACAAAATACTTGCAAATTGAATCCAACAGTATCTCAAAAGACTTGTACATCATGACCAAGTGGGATTTATTCTTGGTATGCAAGGCTGGTTCAACATAAGAAAATCAATCAATGTAATACACCACATTAACAAATTGAAGGAAAAAAACACATGAAAATCTCAATCGATGCAGAAAAGACATTCGACAAAATCCAGCATCCTTTTTTTATAAAAACACTTCAAAAGATAGGAATACAAGGAAAATTCCTCAATATAATAAAAGGCATATAGGAAAAACCCACACCTAACATCATACTCAATTGGGAAAGGTTGAAAGCTTCCCCTCTAAGATTGGGAACAAAACAAGAATGCCCACTGTTACCATTGTTACTCAACATTGTACTAGAAGTTCTATCTAGGGCAGTTAGACAAGAAAAAAAAGTTAAAGGTGTCCAAATAGGAAAAGAGGAAGTAAAACTGTTACTGTTTGCGGATGACATTATCCTGTACTTAGAAAATCCTGAAGTATCCATGACAAAGCTACTTGAACTAATAAATGAGTTCAGCAAAGTGGAAGGATACAAGATCAACATGCAAAAATCAGTAATGATTTGTACACTAGTATTAACAACCTCAGGAGGAAATCAGGGGAAAAATTCCATTTTCAATAGCAACAAAAATACTCAAATACCTAGGAGTTAATTGAACCAAAGAAGTACAGGACCTATATGCAGAAAACTACAAAAATTTTTAAAAGAAATTTAAAAAGAACTAAACAAATGGAAAGACATTCCATGTTCATGGTTTGGAAGAATAAATATCATGAAGATGTCAATCTTACCCAAACTGGTTTATAGATTGAATGAAATAACAATCAAAATCCCAACAGCTTGTTTTATAGAATTAGAGAAGGCAAGTACCAAATTCATCTGGTAGGGTAAGTGCACCCGAATAGCCAAGAGCATTCTAAAAAGAAGAGTGACATGGGAGGAATTTCACTGCCTGACTTTGAAACATATTACAAAGCTACAGTGGTCAAAACAACATAGTACTGGCATAAAGATAGACACATCCATCAGTGGAATAGAATTGAGAACCCAGAAATAAACCCTCACTTATACAGTCAACTGGATTTTGACAAACCTATCAAGGCCATGCTAATGGGGAAAAAAGTATCTTCAACAAACGGTGTAGGGAGAACTGGATATCTATAACCAAAAGAATGAAAGAGGACCCCTATTTCATCCCCTATACAAGAATCAACTCAAAATGGATCAAATATCTAAATATAAAAGCCAGGGCCATAAAACTACTAGAAGAAAACGTAGGGAAACATCTTTAAGACCTTGTAGTAGGTGGTGGTTTCTTGGACCTTACACACAAAGCACGTGCAACAAAAGAAAAAATTAGATAAATGGGACCTCTTCAAAATTAAACACTTTTGGACCTCACAGGACTTTGTCAAAAGGGTGAAAAGGCAGCCAACTGAATGTGAAAAAGTATTTAGAAACCATATGTCTGATAAGAGTTAAATAGCCAGGATATATAAAAAGATGTTACAACTCAACAATAAAAAGACAAATGACCCAATTAAAAAATGGGCAAAAGACTTGAATGGACATTTCTCCAAAGAAATACAAATGGGAAAAAACACATGAAGAAATCTCAACAACACTCATGATTAGGGAAATACAAATCAAAACTACAATGCGATATCATTTCACACCTATCAGAATGACCACTATTAAAAAGAAAGAGAACTGCAAGTGTTGGTGAGGATGTGGAGGGATAGGTACACTTCTTCACTGTTGATGGGAATGCAGAATGACACAACCACTATGGAGGACTGTTTGGCAGTTTCTAAAGAAGTTGAATATAGACTTTCCATGTGACCCAGCAATATCACTTCTGCGTATATACCAAGAAGAACTGAGAGCAGTGACACGAACAGACATAAGCACACCGATGTTCATAGCAACATTATTCACCATTGCCAAAAGCTGGAAAAAAACCCAGGTGTCCATCAACAGATGAATGGATAAACTGTCATCTATTTACACAATGGAATATTCTGCAGCTGTAAGAAGAAATGAATCGTAAAGCGTATGATAACATAGATGAACCTGGAGGACATGTTGAGCAAAGCAAGCCAGATACAAAAGGACAAATACTGTATGAATGTGTTACTATGAACCAAATATATTGTGTAACATATTGTTTGATTCAAAATAAATTTTATATGTATCCTGTTCAAAAAAAAAAAAAAAAAAGGAAATGTCTTAGTTTACCATGCATCTGCCAGTGCAAAGTACCAGAAATTTGTTGGCTTTTTATAATTAGGGGGAAATCATACAGTTCTAAGGTGATGAAATGTCCAAATTAAGGCTCCATCAGCTATGCTTTCTCACCAAAGTCAGCTATTGGTGATCTTAGCATCCTGCCATGTGGTGAGGCAAGATAGTGGGTCTGCTGTTCTCTCTCTTCTTTTCCCTTGAGGTCAGCTTTGGCTATCTGACATATGGCTTGCCTCTTTCCAGCCCTCCTCTCTCAGCCTTGACTGCTGCACTTTCTCCCTGAACCCAGCTGTGGGTGATCAGGTGTATGGCTCAGCCTTAAGTGACTCTGTGGGCCCAGCCTCTTGCATCAGCTTCAGCTGCTAGTGATCCTTGAATCCTCTCTCACATGGCAGGATCAAAATGGGAGAGCTTTTTGTCTCTCTATGTGTTCGCAGTTTATATAAGACCCAGAAAGAGGAGAATTAAAATGTTAATTCTGGGATTTAACAGAATTCTGTGTCACTACTTCCTGATATGAACTAGTCAAGTGATCTAATCAAGGTCTCTTAACTGAACCTAATCAAATGGTCCCATCTATACTTTTTTTTACAATCACAGGTATGGGTAAGCTTAAGAACATAATTTTCTCATACCAGGGCAGAAAGTATGTATATATTTTTAGTAATATTGAATTATTTCCAAAACATTTTCTTAAGTATAATAGGAAATGATCTCAATTTTATATTGTATTGAAGAAAGATTTTCTTTCCACCAACAAAATAGAACTTGATATTTCTACATTTTTTTTCACTCATTAAAGAGTCAGGAGAACAATCAGTGTGATCCACCATTCCTTTTATAATACAGATATCTTAATGGTTTATATTCTTTTTGGCGGTAAAATATATAAGCAAAGTAAAATGAGATCATTTGGGTTGTTCAGTGAAACTATTTATGGATATAATAAATTAGCTAAGGAATATTTGGTTTAATATTTATATTTATTTTTACATGATATTATTGTGAAATATTATTTTTTGATTTGTAGAATCCTATAATTTCATTTTCTTTTTGTTATGCAATAATCCTATGTAAAATAAAAATATGAATCATACTCCTTTGCATTTTTGAAGCGTATGTATGTGTTAGATATTTTTTAAACTCTCAACTCTGAGGAATAAAAACGTAAACTTAAATATATATTAAAATTATCCAAAACAGTTTTCAAGGAGTGTGTTTAGGGAGCTTATAGATAATGGCTCACTTGGATCTTCCTCCATTGACTTGCTCTACTAAACTGAGTATTTTTCTTCACATCAGTGCAGGTCCCTTACTCACTCCCTTAGTTCTGAATACTTAGAAGAGGCTGAGAATCTTGAATTCCTTATTCCTACACCAGTCAAGGGGCTGTTTTTTTCTCAAGCTGATCAGGAATGAGATGCCTGTCTTTCTATAGACCACTTCCTAGACTAGCAACCCTCTGGAACTCCTGAATCAGGATTCATGCCTGCATTGAATGTGTAAGAAAGAGGCTGAGAAAATGATAACAGAAATGAGACATTTAAAGACAATCAGCACCTTGAAGGAGAAACCCACTGACTCTTTTTTAAAAAATATTTATTTTTAAAAGATACTTAAATAAAATCTTACATCAAAAATATATAAAAGGGATTCCCATATGCCCCACTCCCCAGACTTCCCACTATTCCCCACATTAACACCTTCTTTCATTATTGTGGTATATTCATTGCAATTGATGAACACATTTTGGAGCATTGCCACTAAAGATGGATTTTAGTTTACATTGTGCTTTATACTCTCTCCCACTCAATTCTGTAGGTTATGGCAGGATATAAAATGGCCAGTATCTGTCACTGCAATGTCATTCAGGTCAATTCCAAGTCATGAAAATGCCCCTATATTAGACCTTTTTTGCCCTCTTCTTGACTTCAGCACATCTAGTGGTCACTGTCTCCACATCAATGATATAATTTCTTCCATTGCTAGAATCACAATAAGTCTATAGTAGAATACCAGCATGTCCACTCAAGTCCATATTTTATTCCCCAATCCTTAGGATTCTGGATGGTGATGCTCACTACATGTCTAACTGAGAGGGGAATTCAATCCCATATGACTAATGGATGGGACTCTCTTGCTTGCAGGTGTAGACTCTCTCGGTTCCTTGGTGTGGTTGTTGTCCATCCTCACCTACATGTTAGTTGTCCTGGGTGAGTCCAGTGAACTGGAGAGTAGGTGTTGCAATTCCACTGAGGCTCAGGGTGCAGCTGGCACCTGAACAGCCCAGAGATTCAAGTGTCTTGGACATACACCTACCAACTCCAACACCAACTATAGGTTCAAATAAAAGGGACAGAAGAGGCATGTGTAAAAGTACAACTCTGTCACACTTGGGAGCAGAAACTCCAAAGTAGGGCCCACTGGCAAGTCACCAAACTCTGGAGTTATCTGCCATGGCTGTAGGACCTAGGTGTCTCCAGAGCCCTCAGGAGCTCCACTGTTTGGGGTAGTATCTACTTTGGCCATCTATGAGGTCCTCCTGAGACATGCATAAGTATTACCTCTCTGATGACCTCCTGACTCACTTTGAAGTCTCTTAGCCATATAAACTCATTTGTCTTTACCTTTTCCCCTTTTATTCAAGGTCTTTTCCCCAGTTACATCAGCAACCATTGCTTGGTAGTAATCCCTCGTTGCCAGGGAGGACTATCCCATGTCCCATGATGGCCGGAAAGTAATGCATTCATATACTGAGTTTGGCTTAGTGAAAGGCCACATTTGAGCAACATGGAAGCTCTCAGGGGGTAACTTTTACACACCCTACAATACTAAGCTAAGTTGCAAATTCAAGAGCAAAAGGCTCAGAAGCATAGTCTTCAATATCAAGGGCCCATCAGTGGACCATCCTTCTTCATTAGTCAATAGTCAATTAGTCATTAGTCAATCCCCCTGTACTTGGGGGATTGTTGCTGTTCCATTAGAAAATATGACAGCGCTCCCAGGACGGCAAGTCAATAATCTATTGGTTGTGTGAATCTCTTCCCACTGTGGCAATTCCCCATGAATATTTGAACATATTTATATACCTTATATATATGCCCAAGTGAACTTCCTCCCATGTATCCCCCATCACTGACACCCTAAAACAATGATCTTCCCCTACCATAGTTGTAACCCTTCTGTGAACCAAAACTTCTTAAAAAATGAAGCTATGAATATTGCCAATTTTGATTAATAGGAAAATGAAATAATAATGATCGTTTTAAATATAAGAAATAAAATACATAATAATTTAGAAAAAATAAAACTAAAATAAAGTAACAAAAAATTGGGGTATTGAAAAATGAAAAAAAAAATTGACATTTTTTTTGACATTTTCTTTTCTTCACTGTAATGGCTGTTGTCCTGTGTGTAGAGTGACATTTTCTTCCATTTCCTCCCTCAATGTCTTACTTTTTATGATTCTGTCTTCAAAGAAATTTTAGGTCACAGTAAATTCACATACAGAATATAGGGGATTCCCCTATTACCAACATCCTGCCCCTTTACCCCCTTCCATATTAATAATCTTTTTATATGTGAATGGTACATTTGTTACAACTGATATACAAATATTGAAACATAGTTCCTAACCATGGTCTATGGTTTACATTATGGTTTATATTTTAGACCATACGCTTTTATACATTTTTAATGAAATTTAACATGGCCTTTATCCATCATTGGAAAATCATGTAGAACACTTCCATTGCCCCCGAAATACCTCCTCTGCATTCTATTCCTCTCTCCCCTTCCCCTTGGGACCCATGGCAACCACCAGGCTTCACTCCTTGTAGGACAAATTCATAGATACTTGCTTCAACACTGAGGGCTTGACACACTAGTCTGTCCTCCTCTATTAGGAACCGCCCATGTTCTCAATAGATACCCTTCCCTCTGTTTGAGAACATATTGGGCCTCCCCAGCATGGGAGTCCAACTCTTTCCCACTCATTATGTGGGTCTCCCCCTACTGATACAATACACTATGACAAAATGATCACTCACACATTCTGTAGAAGACTGCCCAAAGTGTGCCCTGTCCCAAATGTGCCCCCATCCAACACTCTAAACCAGTAACCCTTGCTTGTCATATTGCCAAAAGAGTTTTCTCAACATTGTAGTTTCACCCATGTACTCACCAATCCCCAGTGGTCACCTGCTCCCTTCCCTAACCCTTCCATGGACTGTCTAACCCATCCTCCACACCCTACTCCCTTTCAAGCTTGCACTGCCCAACCAAATAGTATCCCGACATCCCTGTCATATCCCTTCACTGAACAACTCCACATTTCTACCTATCATAGATTTCACCCTTATGGGCGCTGGCTCACAACCTTCCTCTACCTTTTTATTTCCTGTAAACCTATCTTCCAGACTATAGTTCTCTAAGTTGGCTCAATTTACTTAATTCATATAGAGAGGTCATGTAATATTTGTACTTCAGTGCCTGGCTTGCTTCACTCAACATAAGGTCCTCAAGATTCATCCATGTTATCCTGTGTGTTAGCACTGTATTCCTTCTTATAGCTGAGTAATATTCTGTTGTATGTATATACCACATTTTGTTTTTCCATTCATCTGTTGGCATTTGGCTTGACTCCATCTTTTGGCAATAGTGAATAATGTGACTGTAAACATTGGTTTCCAAATATGTATTCGTGTCCTTGCTTTCAGTTCTTCTGGCTAAATACAGAGAAGTGGAATTGCTGGGTCATATGGCAAACCTGTAGTTAATTTTTTGAGGAACCGCCAAACTTTCCTCCACAATGGCTAGACCATTCTACATACCCAGCAGCAGTGCATGAGGATTTCCATTCCTTCACACCCTCTCCAACACTTGTAGTCCTCTGTTTTTTTAGTAGCCACTAGTCTAATGGGCATAAGTTTTAATTTGCATTTCCCTAATAGCTAGTGATTTTGAGCATCTTTTATTGTGCTTTTTAGCCATTTGTCTTTCTTCTTTGGAAGTGTCTGTTCGATTCACTTACCCATTTTTAAATGTGTTGTCTGTCTTTTCATATTTGAGATATAGGATTTCTTTATATGTGCTGGATATTTGGCTCCTATCAGATATATGGTTACCAAATATTTTCTCCTATTTTGTAGGCTGCCTTTTCACTTTTTTGATGAACTCCTTTGAGGTGAAAAGGGTTTTAATTTTCAGGAGATCACATTTATCTATTTTTTCTTTCACTGCTCGTGCTTTGCATGTGAGCTTCATGAAGCCATTTCCTATTTTAAAGTCCTGTAGATGCTTCCCTACATTATCTTCCAAAGTCTTTATGGTATTGTTATTATATTTAGATATTTGATCCATCTTGAGTTGATTTTTGTATAAGGTGTGAGATGGTGTTTCTCAGTCTTTTGGATGTGGATATCCAGTAATCCAAGTGCCATTTGTTGAAGAGTCTATTCTCTTCCAGTTGAGTGGGCTTGGTGGCCTTGTCAAATATAATATGATCGTATATGTGAGGATCTATATCTGAACTCTCAATTTAGTTCCGTTGGTCAGTATGTCTATCCTTGTGCCAAAACCATGCAGTTTTGACCACTGTAGCTTTGTATTGTGTTTTAAAGTCAAGTAGTGTGATTACTCCAATTTCATTTTTCTTTGTCAATATACCTTTGGGTATTCGGGGCCTCTTGCCCTTCCAATTAAATTTCATAGTTTTTCCAACTTAGTAAAAATTGCTCTGTTGATTTTTATTGGGATTGCATTAAATCTGTAGGTTAGTTTGATTAGGATAGACCTCTTAATGATGTTTAGTCTTCCTATCCATGAACAGGGAATATTCTTCCAGTTATTTAAGTTGTCTTTGATTTCCTTTCACAATGTTGTATAGTTTTTTTTAATATAAGTCTTTATATCTTTAGTTAAAATTTTCCCTAGGTATTTGATTCTTTTATTTACTCTTGTAAATGTTTTTTTTTTTTCTTCTTGATTTCTTCCTCAGATTGCTCATTATTGGTATACAGAATTGCTACTGATTTTTGGGCATTGATCTTATAACTTGCAACTTACTGAACTCATTTATAAGTTCTAGAAGGTTATTTGTAGATTTCTCAGGACTTTCTATGTATAGGATCATGCCGTCTGCAAATAGTGAAATTTTTACTTCTTCCTATGCAACTTGGATGCCTTTTATATGTTTTTCTTGCCTCAGTGCTTAAGCAAAGTACTTATAAGACAATGCTAAACAGGAGAAATGATAGAGGGCATCTTTTTCTTTTTCCCGGTCTTAGAGGAAAAGCTTTTAGGGTTTCACCATTATATATGATGTTAGCTGTGGGTTTTTTCATTTATATCCTTTATCATGTTCAGAAAGTTGTTTCCTTTTATTCCTATCTTTTGCAGTGCTTTTATCAGAAAAGCAGGCTGCATTTTGTCGCATGATTTTCCAACTTCTGTAGAGATGATCATGTGATGTTTTTCTTTCAATCTGCTTTTGTGGTGTATTACATTGTTTGATTTTATGTTGAACCATCCTTGCATACCTGTGATGAAACCCACTTGGTCATGGTGTATAAATTTTTTGTTATGTTGTTGAATACAATTAACAAAAATTTTGTTGAGGATTATAGCATCTAGGCTCATTAATGAAATTGGTCTGTAATTTTACTTTTTTGTGGCATCTTTGGCTTTGGTATTAGGGTAATTTTGGCATCATAAAATGAGTTTGGCAATGTTCCTTCTACTTTTATTTTTTATATAGTTTAAACAGGATTGGTGTTACTTTTTTCTGGAATGTTCAGTAGAATTCACTTATGAAGCCCTCTGTTCCTGGGGTTTTCTTAGTTGGGTAGCTTTTGATGACTGATTCTATCTCTTAACTTGTGATTGGTCTCTTGAGTTCATCAATTTCTTCTTTCCTCAATGTAGGCTGTTTATGAGTTTCTAGGAATTTGTCCATTTCCGCTAAATTATCCTTCTGGTTGGCTTAGAATTTTTCAAAGTATCCTCTTATGATACTCTTTACTTCTGTGGGGTCAGTGGTATTATCCCCTTCTTCATTTCTTATTTTGTGTATTTGCATCTTCTCTTTTTCTTTTTTGTAAGACTGGCTTAGGGTTTGTCAATTTTATTGACCTTCTCGAAGAAGCAGCTTTTGGTTTTATTTTTTCTAGTGCTTTCTTATTTTCTGTTTCACTAAATTTTGCTCCAATCTTTGTTATTTCTTTCTTTCTACTTCCTTTGGGGTTAGTTTGTTGTTCTTTTTCTAATTCCTCCAGGTGTGCAGTTAGGTCTTCGATTTTAGATCTTTCTTCTTTTTTAATATATGCATTTATGGCTATGAATTTCCCTCTTGGTACAACTTTTACTGCATCTCATTGGTTTTGATATGTTGCGATGTCATTTTCATTTTTTCAAAATAGTTACTTTTTCCTTTTGAGATTTC
>JAQZBX010015350.1:0-17623 GCA_029593785.1 Cabassous unicinctus
CAACCAATCAATTCCAATCTTAGTTATTCCACAGAAATGCACATATTTTCACAAAACACATGTAAAATTGTTCATTATAATAGTATTCTAAGAACCAGAAAATAGAAATCTCAAGTAGCCCTGAAGAGTAGAATGGATAAATAAATTATGGGATATATATGCATATGGATAGAGATGTAGACAATTGATAGATATGGATAAAAATATAAATCCAATAATATAATATAGTATAATATAATATAATGAACAACTCCTCAAATGTAGAAAAGAATACTGTGCTGTGTAAAACTATAAGAAAGAGGAAATTACAAATTTACTAATATGAATGAATCTCAAATAAAAAAATATGGAACACTTAAGCCAGAGGGAAATAATGACATATTTATAAATGTGGGTTTAGTAGTCATAATAGCAGTTTCAATGGGGGAGTTATTAGGAGGGGGCATGAAGGCCACCTGAGTTGCTGTTCATATTTTTTATAATAGTGGGATTACATGAAAATATTCTTCTTATTATATTTCATGGCAGTACACCTTATGATTTGTGTACCTATGTTAATATACTTTATCTTTTCATAAAATCTTTACAAAAAAATAAAGCTTGACCTAAATAATCTGTAAATATCTGAAAAATGATCACTAACATCATTATATCAATATTCATGCCTTCTGCCATGTCTTTGATCCTTCAGTTTATCCTCATTGACACTTATTCTGGCATTATCTAAGTCCCCTATAATGGTGACTTCTGTGATTTGCTCTAATTTCCACATTCCTATCTCCTCAAATACTTCTCTTTATCACCGTCTTTCAAAAAATGCATGAAAGGGGCCATAAAACATCTCAGAAAATGGTAACTGCAAATAAAACTCTCTGATATTAGGTACCAAAAATTTCCCCAGAGCCTTCTCTCTAAAGAGCTTGTAGCACATTATGTCATGGCCCCAGAGAGAGGGCAAAGTTCCAGTCTGCACAATACTTAAAAGACATGCAGACAGAGGCAGCTTGCAGCATCCGTCTTTCCAGCACTCTCCTCACTAGACATACTTACCTTGGCAACTGAAGAATTTCTGGTCTCCATCTGGCCATCAGAATAATCTTGGATATAAAAAGTGAGTCTTGATCCACAAGGTGAGACCTGATCAACAGCGATAAAATTTGCTTGTACTTGACTGTGAGTTATTTATTTATTATGCCTCTACACCTCTATTTCATTTAGGAAAGTTGCAGGGCTGAAATAAGATGAAAACATTGATCAAATGGGTTGATTATTTCTGCATCTCAACTGCTTTGTGCTTAATTTTACTACTACCTCTCTTTACATAATCAGTTATACAGAATGATAAAATTTATGCTCCTTGCTTAATAACCTTATATAAGATTAGGAGTCACTACTAATTTCCACTTCTAGAGTTGTTTTTATATTTCAATGTCATTCTCAGAATATTGCAGGATAAAATGATTTACTCTACTGGGATCCGTTTTTATTTTCCCTTGTACAAATTCAATGAATAATCAGATATATATCAACCATGTATCATTATTATTTGTTTCTTAACAATATCCAAAGTTTACATGGTTTTAGATTTATCAGTTTTAAGGATTTTAGATTGTAGTATATTATATTTAACAAGTATTTCTCAGAAACACAGGGTCAGAAATTCACAGTTTGCAACCCTGCTTGCTATTAAGTAAAATCATGCGGTGGCAATGACAGCAAGATATGAAATTATCTTGAGAAAATAAAAAAGACAATTAAATAGTTGTACATTCATTACTTCAACTATTATTAGAGCATTTTCCATATTTCAATAATACCAATATGTGAGCATACCAAATACCATTTATTGTACACTTTGATGAATTGTATGTTTTATTAATAGGTATCTATAAAATTGACTTAAAAAATCAATTTGCCATAGCAAAAAAATGGGAACTGCTAACATTTATTAGCCTATATCATGTATTAACTGCTTTGGAGGAATAGCTTACTAAGTATTCATACATTTACCTTGAAGTAGGAACTTAACTCTAAACCTGTTATGCATTTGACAGCAGAGGGCTGGAGTTGATGAATAACTGGTTGTGGACTACAAGCGGTAAAAATGCACAGCTCACCTTCTTATAAAGTGTGTAGTCAGAGTCTTTGGGAATATTTGAAGAAAAAAAAAGAAAATGCAACAACAAAAATCTGACTATATCTCCCACTGGAATGTAAGCCCAAAGTGAGCCTGGAGGCCAGGACAAAATCTGCATATTCTTAAAGTAGGAAACAGGTTATTGATGTTCCAGGATACTTGTCAAGGAAGAGTACAGGAAGGCCAGGTGTAGCTGAACACCAGAGCTGAGTCACATGAGCAGGTATGTCTCTGCCCAGGGTCCCATTACACTGTGTGATTTCACAGCCACTGCCTTGGCCCTACTCAATCTGTGAGAATACCCTAAAGAAAGGTGAACAGAGATACTTAAATTCATAAACCTATGAGATCTACATTTTAGGTTTTACTGTATCTAAGGTGTTTTCTTATATTTGATTTTATCTTTTTTTTTTGGATTCTCTAATTATGGAAGCAGCACTTTCTTTTTGTGAAATTATATGCACTCTCAAATACAAGTGCAGATAAATTTAAAATTAACCTTTGGAATGTGTATGGTCATGTATATTTGATAGCTATGTCATGTTATAGTATGTGATTTAAATCATTGATTAACATCTGTAGTGAATTAAAATAAAATGGTTACTATTTTCACTGTCATGATTTCTCGGCATGTCAGAATTTATTGTTAAACCCGTCAAAACAACCCTTGACATGTGCTTAAACTAAGCCGAATCTCCTTCTCCCTATTTCTTACCTGGATTCACCCCTGAAAAAGTCAAATACAAGCTCCCCATTCCCCACACTTGTTTGACTAACTGCTAATGCTCCACCCATTGACTATTGTAAAAGCATAATCCCCAGGTCTACCATAACTTTTGCTCCCCAGCTCACCAGCTTGGTTGAGCCTTGTGCTTCTGATATGTTCTCTGGGGACCTGGTGAGTCATGCCTCTCGTCTGTCTCCTAGGAGCTGTGAATACTAATACATTGGTATTTCACACATCTCTCCAGGCATTCATCAGTGCCACAACTGACTATCCACACAAAGATGCTTAAAACTCAACATTTATATAAAAGATCAGACAATAATAAGTGTATAATAGAAAAATAATGGAGGTAGAATCATTTATAATTTCCCTACATGATTATTTTACCCATTTTATTTGAACCTATATTTAGCATTATAACCATTAAATATATGTCCCATCTAGAGACATAAATCTTTAATCTGTTCATATGCTTGTTGTGCCTTGAATCTTACCTACTATTCAATTCATTGGGCTCACGCAGGACAACTAACAAAATGATAATGATGAACAACCCTCATCCCAAGAAACAGAGAGTATCTACCTCTGCAAGCAAAATATTTCTTTCCAACTTACCCATAAGATATAAGTCCTCTCTCAATCTGAAACATCTTTGGCATCACCATCCCTAAATCCTCAAGGTTGAAGAACGAACAAACACAAGAGGGGGCTTTAACCATGGACAAAATAAACTTATCATTATTGTAATAACAGAATAACATGTAACATTGATATAAAGGTAATGGTTATCAGAGGCTCTGAAGTGAGGGAGAGGGAATAATATTTGGAACACTGAGCATTTTTAGGACATTAAAAATAAGTATAAACTGCAAGGTAAACTATTGACCTTGGTTAGTAACAATGCTTCAATATTTATTCATTAATTGTAAAAAAGGTAGCACATTAATGTAAGATTTTATTAATAAGGGAAGAGCTGGGAGAAGGAGGAATTAGATTATATGAGAATTCCTTATACTTGGTGTAGCAGTTTGATATGGTTTATGAATTCCAAAAATAAGTATTGGATTATGCTTGTAAACTGGTCTGTTCCTCTGAGCGTGATTAAATTATGATTAGAGCTTTGATTGTGCCACTGGTGGTCAGGGACTCAGAGAAAAAACTACATGGCAGAGAAGAGGAATTCATTGGAGTTTTGATGTTGGAGTTCTGATGCTGAGTTTTAATCCTGGAGCCAGGGGAAGTGAGCACACATAGAAGGTTGGCCATGAGAAAGGAGAGAAGGTCCCGGGAAGACATGAGCCATTTGCCTGATAGACTACAGCTGGCCTTTTGGAGAGAAGCAAGCTTATGTTGGCAGCCATCTTGCTCCAACACGTGGCAACAAACTTTGCTGAGGGAAGTAACTTATGCTTTATGGCCTGGTAACTGTAAGCTTCTACCCCAAATAAATACCCTTTTCTAAAAACCAACAGATTTCTGGTAAATTGCATCAGCACACCTTTGGCTAACTAATACACTTGGATATAACTTTTCTGTAATTTAAAACCTCTTTTAAAAAGTAAAACTTATAATAAAGGAAAAAAACACAACTTATTTTCTAAAACAGGAAACCAGAAAAAATTTTCATGGGGGAAAATATTGGGATGAAAGAACATCATGGAGAGACTGGCAATTTAGGAGGTTAATGAAACAGAGTATCACTTTAACTTTTGTAGATAGTGGGAAATGAGAGTCTCTGGAGAAGGAAAACTGAATATAAATAAGGTAGAAACGGCAAAAAAATGTGTCCTGAACAACGAAAATCTTCTATTTAAATTTGCCTGGATTATAGAACAAAGTAAACAGGATGAAATTACATATCTATTGCCATTTAAGAAAGTCAAAGATATTTTAATGACAACAAAATTTTCAATGAATGTCATTAAAAGCAACAATAATCATAAAGATATGTTTGTGGATCCTTAGCCTGCTGTAATGTACACTAGGCATAAGTGTATAATAGTGAATACTTCAGTTTGCCAAACACAGAGAGTCCTGGGTTCATTCCCATAAGCTCTGTTACTTTTTTTGCAGGTTTTCAAATGTTTCTTTATGCTCACAGAGTGTCATTTTATATCCTTTATCTCTTCAGTCATATTTTCCCTGTCACTTTAAATTTATTTATGAGGTTTGTGTGGATATGATTTAATAGTTTTTTAAAAAATCCCTAGTCTCAACTAGATTCTTGTTTTTTCCTTTGATTGGGCTGTATCTCCCTTTTTTTTTGTAGTATGGATTGTTATCTTTTGCTGATGCTTAGGCATCTGTTTATATTGAGGATTTGCTCTGTTGATCTTGATTACAGGTCTTATTTCATACCTCTTCTTTGATTTTTAGTTTAATTTTTTTCTAAAACTTTAATGTTCCCCTGTTTAATTAGTCAAAACTAAGGCTGAGAGCCACTAATGGGACTCAAACAGGTTTACTGTGCCTGGAACGAATCAGGAGAGACCATCTTCTTTTCCTTCATTTTCCCAGCTGGCCAGCAAATGGTGCTCCTTGGTAAACCTTTCCATATTGATGAACCCTTCAATTTCCATTGGCTCTTCTGAACTAGTTAGTTGTGGTGGTTACAGTCACAAAAGAGAAACCACATTCAGCCCTCTGTCATACCATCCCTCTTCCTAGGGAAGAATCTGTTCTTTCCTTTTTTCATTGGCTGCTCAGCTACAGATTATACCAAGGAAGTTCACCTCAGTAGTGGGGGATTCCCAGCTGCATGGGTATCAAGTCATGATTTTCCCTTTGACCTCTCTGTCTCTCCATTCCTGTAGCTCACAGAAGATGTTTGAGGCATATTCCTGGTCTGCAAGTGTCCCCAAAGTGGCTTCCTCAGATGACTTCTAAGCCATCTAACCTATAATTCAAGAGATCTGCACCCTGCCTAAGCTAGTCCAATGCCATCATTGATCATCCTCATCAGCATTTCTTTCTTCATCATTTTCTTCATTAACAAGGAGACCTTGAACATATCATTTAACCAATCTGTGCTCATGTGTATCTCTCTGAACACTTGAGGAACATCTGAGATTGTTTGCAAGTTTATGTGAGGTAAAAATGCCTGGACAGAATTTTTTTGACTGGTGCTTCTGTAACTTCTTAAACCACCTTTTGTCTGTTATTTAATTTTTAAAAAAAATTTGAAATGAAGTTTATTTTAAAAAGTACTTTAAAAATCAATAAACATAAAGGTATCTACAACCCATATCAAGAGGCAACTAAAATTCCTGAAAAGTTTGAAGAATCTCATTTATTGAGTTATCACATTATGATACTCAAAATGTTCAGTTTATGAAATATGAAACAAGCAAAACAAAAGAAAGTATTCATTTACAGGAAAGAAGAAATTATCAGAAACTGCTACTAAGAAATCCTAAACATTGTATATACTAGACCTCCAGCAAACTGGAAGCTAGTTAAAATGAAATTATCCAGTCTGAGAAGCAAAAGCAATAGAAAAGAATGAAGAAAAATTAACAGACATTAAGAATTATGTGGAACACCATAGTGGATACCCACATATTCATAATGTGAATGTCAAGTGCACAAGAGAGAGGGAAAAGGACAGAATTAATATTTAAAAAGAAATGGTTGAAAACTTCCCAAATATCATGAAATACATGCATCTAAACATCCTAGATGTTTAAAAAATTCAAAGTAGTATTAAGACAGAATCTGTATCATTACACCTTAAAATTAAACTGTGCAAAGTCAGTGACAGAAAACCATGAAAGCAGCAAAAAAAGTGATTTAGTACATACATGATATCCTCAATAACAGAAAGAGAGACTTTTTATCAGAAAAAAATGGTAACCAGAGGACTGTGGCATGACATATATAAAATACTGAAAGAAAGGAAAAACAGTATCAAACAAGAATCCTATATTTGAAAAAAATTCTTCAAAAATGATGTAAAAATTAAGTGATTCCTGGGAAAAAGAAAAGCTGAGAGATTCTATTAGACATGCCCTAAAGAAATGGTAAAGGGTGAACTTAGGGTGGAAATGAAAGGACACAGTAGAGTAACACCAACCCATACAAACAAACAAGACATCATAGCAAAGGTTACTACATAGGTAAATATAAAACTAGGATTAATGTATTTTTGACATGAAACTGTTCTTTATTATATATAATTAAAAGACAAATGCAGAAAATAACATTTATAAATCTACAGTAGTGAGATCACATGTATAAAGAAGTAAGCTGTGACAATATCAACATACAGAGGAGGTGAAGAGTCTATATAGGAGCAGAATTCCTATATGCAATTGACCCTGAGGTTTACTAATTCAAACTGAATTTTTAAATGTTAAAGATGTTCATTGTAATCACTGGGGAAACCACTAGTAGAGGAAATAAAATAGATACAGAAAAGGATATTAGTGGGTAATCAAAATATTATGCCACAAAATAAATCAATGAATCTGAAAAGAAGGCAGTTATGGAGAAAGAGAGGGAAAAATGATCTAAGATGTATGTATAACAAATAGCAAAATGGCAGAAATAATTCTTTCTTTATTAATAATTACTCTAAATTTAAATAGAAGAAACGATCCAATTAAACAAAAATTAAAGATTGGAAGAGTGCATAAAAAGTCTTATACAACTGTATCCTATGTACAAAAGACTCACTTTATCCAAAGTCACAAATAGTTTGAAAGTGAAAAGATAGAGATATATATTCTATTCAAATAGTGACCCAAAAAGAATTGGGGTGGTTATACTAATAACAGACAAAATAGTTTTTCAGTGGAAAATTGTTGCTAGAAACAAATAAGGCCATTATATATTGATCAAAGTATCAATTAATTAATAAAATATAACAATTATAAGCATATAACTTCTATCAATAGACAAAGAATATATGAAGCAAAATGTACAAAATTTATTGAAGAAAGGAACAAAACTGCAATAATTGGAGACTTTAATACCCAAATTTCAATAATGAGTTGAATGAGAGATTAATAAGGAAATGGAGTACTAGAACAGCAATATAAAACAACTATCACTGTACATACAAGACAACAGATCTTACAGTGATGAATGGCAAAATGTCAAAAAAAACTTTTAAAATATTTTTTCATTATTTTTCACTATCACCAAAATTTTTTTTATTTTTACCTTTTAAATTTTTTTGTAAAACACTGCATACCAAAGCATAAGAAGACACATTCTTCTCAAGAGCACATGAAATATTTTCCATGATAAACCATAAGTTGAGAAACAAAATAAGTCTCAATAAATTTAAAAAAAAATATTGGAGAATCATAGCATCTTTTCTGACAAGAATGAAATAAAACTAGAAATGAATAACAGAAGGAAAGTTGGAAAATGCAAAGATGAGTTCAGATTAAACAACACACCCTTAAACAATCAATTAAATCACAATTAACAAAAATTTATAAAATAGTGGAGATGAATGAAAACAAAACACACCATGCAAAAACTTAAAGGACAAAGAAGCAATGCACAGCATCCAGGGAGGAGCAGGAGTAAAAGGCTGATAAATTATGGTAAAGAACAATAAATTACTCTCTACTTGAGGTGGCTAGAAGTGCCCATCTCCCACTCTCATGGTAGGCCTCCATAAGGTACATCTCAAGGTTGGCTTGCTAATGAGAGAAAGGGATATGGAAAGCTTCTTTGCCAAGAATAGGGCTATGAATGGCAGATCACTTATAATAGCTTCTGATTAATGAATTCAGATCACTTTGAGACTAGTTCTAAGGGAAGTTCAACACCACAGATGAAAACTGCAGCAGAGATTTAAGATGTTATGCTTCCTCAGGGGTGAGGGAGAAGTTTGTTGAAGGCTGCATTTGTTGGCAAGGCCAAGAGTTCAGATATTGGGGAGCCACGAAAGAGTTGTTGGTACTCATATGATCCCCACCACAGGGCACTTTGGAATTGTTCTGAGCCCCTTTTGTAGGTTCCAGGCCCTTTTTCATCTGGGAAGGCCTGTCTTGGGAAGTGCTCTCCTGTGTGCTGTTATTCCCAGAATTTGCCCTCCAGGCAAAATCAGCTTGAGACCAAGAAAGAAGTGTAAGGAACTGTAAAGGCAGAGCCTGATGCAAAAACTTACAGGCTTCAAACACCCAAGAGAGGGAGACCTGTCTCCTGAAAAACAAATGGCAACTGAAATCCTTTAAACAGCGGAAATACAAAACAACTGATAAGCAAAGCCCGGGACAAGATGGAGGCCCAGGAATACAGGGAAAACTCTGCAGAGTGAATTTGACTTAGGCAAACTGGAATTCCTGACAGGCAAGTTGAAGTGCAAGAATATCTCTGTCTTATCACCAGCTGGTTACAAAATCATGAAACAAACATCTCAGGGAATAAATTTAAGTGCTAACATTTTAAAATATACCTATGGTTTCTAGTTAACAACAATACTGTAATATTCTTACATGAATGCCAAAGATGTACTATGTTAATAATAGGGGATATGAAAAAAATATGCCAAATGTATACTATGGACCATAGTTAGTGGTAATAGTCTGATGATATTATCCAACAATCTGTAACAAAACTTCCACAATGCTGTGGTTTGTTGGTGAAGGGTTGTTGTATGGGATTTCTACATATGTGCATGACTGTTTTGTAAGTTCACAACTTCTTTAATAAAAATATATTAAAAAATATATTACAAAAATATTAAAATGTACAGAATTCAACACAAGAATACAAAAAACAGAAACAGGAAATCATTGCCCATCCAAAGGAAGAGGATAAAAATCCAGAAAACTCAAAAAGAATAAGAGAATATGGACATTCCATAAAAAGCCTTTAAAGTAAATGATCTTCAAATTTCTCAAGTAGATAAAGGAAAATACAGAGACAGAACTAAAGGATATCAGGAAAACAATTAATGAACAATATGAGAATCTTAGTAAAGAGATAGAAATTATAAAAAGGAACCAAACAAATCTACTGTATTTTAAAAATACAATAACTAAAATGAAAAATACCCAGGAGATTTTCAAGAGCAGATTGGGGTTGGCAAAAGAAAGAACCCATGAACTTGAGACAAGATACCAGAAAGGAGTCAGGCTGGAGCTTATTTTAAAAAAATAATTTTAAAAAAGCAAAAACAGCCTAAGACTACACTGTGACACTGTCAAGTGTACCAATATACATATTGTGGGAGTTCCAGATGGAGAAGAAAGGGAGAGAGAGGTAGAAGGGATATTAAAAAATAGTAATAATGACAGAGAACTTCCCAAACTAAAAGAAGATATGAATACATATCCTAGATCCCAGAGAACACCCAACAGGATAACCATGAAGATAAATAATCCCCATCATATATTGACAAAGAACAAGGAAAGAGTTCTGAAAGCTGCAAGAGAAAAGCAACATTTCATATACAAAAGAGTCCCAAAAAGATTAAGTGCAAATTTTTTTATACAAACCAAGGTGCCAAGAAGGTTGAAATGTTTAAAGGGTTGAAAGAAAACTACTGCCAACAATGAATTTTATTTAGGATGAGACTGTCTTTCAAAAATAAGGGAGAGATTAAGACATGCCCAGAGACAGAAAAGCAAAGGGAGTTCATCTCCACTAGAACTACACTATAAGCAATGATATTGGGAGTTCTTAAGACTGACAGAAAAGGACCCTGGACAATGTTTCAAAGCTGCATACAGAAATCAAGACCTAAAGGAAAGATAAACATTAGGTTAATTATAAATGCCAGTCTTATTTTAGTATATTGTTTGGTATGTATCTCTACTTCTTACTTACTAAAGGTGCTAAAATGAAAATGAAAAAATAGGAATGACAAATCTATGGTTTTGGGTATACAGTGTACAAAGATATAATTGAAAAATATACAAAATAAATGGGAAGGGACAAAGGGGTATAGGAGAAGTATATGTGTATGCCATAGAAGTTAATATGTAATAAAATCAAATATGATTGTTATATATATAGGATGTTAAATTTTAACTTCATGGTAACCAAAGGAAAAATTGATGAAAAATATATCTGAATAGAAAAAAGAAGTAACTCAGTATGATACAATGCAAAAAAATAAAAAAATTTAAATAAATGCAAAAATAGTCATTAACATTAGAATTGAGGCCAGATGTGATAGTTTGAAGTTAGTTTTATGAATCCTAAAAAGAGAACTAATCCATTCTTGTAGGTGTGAGTCTCTTTTGATTGGACAATGTCAGTGATGCTTGATTCAGGGTGAGTCTCTATCCTCTGACTGGGTCTGATAAAAATGGAGACAAGAGAGAGACACACTAAGATGAAGAAGTCACCATATTTGATCTTGCAACGTGAGAGAAAGGACTTGTTACAGTTGGGCAGTTCGATGTAATTATGAATTCCAAAAATATAATTAGATCATGCTTGTAAACTGGTCTGTTAATATGGGCTTGATTGAGTTATGATTGGGGTGTTGACTGTGCCATGTCAGTAGGGCATTGAGCCGCACCCCTTGGTGGGTGGGGAATCAAATATAAAAGGCATGGCAAGAACAGAGTTGAGGCAGTTTTTTGAGAAGCAGTTTTGATGTTGGAAAGAAGGCCCCAGGAGAAGAGAAATGAGCTGTTCACCTGATCATCTACAGCTGACCTTGTGAAGGAAACAAGAGCTAAGCCCAGAGAGAAACAAAGCCCCAGGAAGAGAGGAACCCAAGAAGCCTGAAGCCTGGCAAACACTGGCAGCTATCTTGCTCTAACACTTGGCAATGGACTTTGGTGAGAAGAAACTTAACGCTTTATGGCCTGGTATCTGTGGACTTTCACCTCAAACAAATACCTTTTGTAAAGACCAACCCATTTTTGTTATTTCACATTAGCACCCCTTTGGCTGACTAACACAGGACTCAAGGGTCACCAATAGCTAAGCTGCAAGGAGAGAAATTCCCAAGAGCCTCAAAGAGATTAGGTCCAGGGAGATATAAGCCATATGCCTGAAAGCTTGTAGCTGAACTTAGGAATAAACCAGAACAGCCAAAACTGATAGAGTAGGCCTAGAAAGAGAAAAGCCCTGTGACTGGTAGCACACAGTTGAGCTCCTGGAGAATGGAGATTCTAGAGGGGAAGGCAAAGATTGATGACCATCTTTGCCATGTGGCAGGATGCTAGGCTATACAGTAGCTGACTTTGGTGAGAAAGCATCTCTGACGGTGCCTTGATTTGGACATTATATGGTCTCAAAATGTAAGATTTTTTCCCCCAAATAAATTTCCCAAATTAAAAGCCAACCCATTTTTCATACGTTCCATTAGCAGCCCTTTGGCAAACTAAAACATCATACAAAGACTAAATGGCAAAATGACAGAAGATTGTCTGACATCATAGTACCTATAAATGTAAGACACTAAACTCTCCAGACAAAAGACAGAGATTGGCAGAATGGATTTTTTTTTTTAATTAGCCAGCTATATGCTGGCTGTAAGAGACCAAGTTTTAACTCAAAGATATAAGTAGGTTGAAAGTTAAAGGTTAGAAAATATACCATGGAACTATTAACTACAAGAGAGTTCAGCAAACTATACGAATATCAGGTAAAAGAGGCTATAAGTCAAAAAGAATTAGGAAGGACAAAATAGTCATTATATACTGATAAAGGTGTCAATTCAACAAGATGATGTAAATATTATAAATATATACACATAAGAGAAGAGTCCCCAAAATTATATGAAGCAAATAGTGACAGATTTTGAGATAAAATGACTGTTCTACATTAATAGTAGGAGAATCCATCACTTCCAATATGAATAGAACTGCTATTCATAAGATCAATAAGGTAAATCATGTCTTGAATGATACTCTAAACCAACTAGACCTAACAGAACACTTAATTCCCTGAAAAAAAAAAAACCAGAACACACATTCTTCTGACTTGCACAAGGATCATTCTCCAGAATTGACCATATGTTAAGTCACAAAACAAGTCTTAATAAATTAAAAAACATTGAAATAATTCAATCTATATCCTCTGACCACAATGGAATGAAGCTAGCAATCAATAACAGAAGGAGAAATGGAAAATTCACAAATATATGGAAATTAAATAACATATACATAACCAATGGGTGAAAGAGGAAATCACAACTAACATTAGGAAATATCTTGAGGTGAATGAAAATGAAACATAACAATACTTATGGGTGGCATCAAAGTCAGTGCTGACATGAAAATGCATACCTATAAACCGCAACATTTGAAAACCAGAAAGACTTCAAATCAGAGATCTAATATCAAAACTGGAAGAAATGAAAAAGAAGATGAAACTAAACCCAAAGTGAGCATAAGGAAGTATATAACAAAAAATAGAATGTTGAAAATGAAATCAAAAATAGAAAAACAACAGAGCTAATCTAATGTTGGTTCTTTGAAGAGATCAATAAAATTGACAAACCTTTAGGGAGAGTGAAAAAAATTAAAGAAAAAAGAGGAATGTAAACAAATAAAATCAGACATGAAAAGGGGAACAATAGGACTGAACCCACTGAAACACTAAAGACTATAAGAGGATACTATGAACAACTCTATGTTTATACATTATATAATAAACTATGAAAGGGACAAATTTTTAGAAACACACAAACTACCTATATTGACTCAAGAAAAATTAGATCTCAACAAACTAATTACTAGTAAAAAAAATTGAATTAGCAATCAAAAACCTCACAATCAAAAAAATATCAGGATCAAATGTTTACAAAGGGGAATTTCACTAAACATTCCAAGAAGACTTAACTACCACTCTGCTCAAACTCCTGCACAAATAATTTAAGAGGATGAAACACTGCCTATTTTATTGTCCAAGGCCAACTTCTCTCCCATAACAAAGCCAGGTATAGATAGCACAAGAAAAGGAATCTACAAACCAATGTCTCATGACTACAGATGCAAAAACCATCAGCAAACTATTAGGAAACCTCATCCTTCAGAATGTTAAAAGAATTATATACTATGATAAATTGAGACTTACGCCTGACATGTAAGGTTGGTTCAACAAAGGAAAACCAATGCTTGTACTACAGCACATTAACAGAATGAAGAAATGAAAAAACACATGATCATCACAATTGATGCAGAAAAGTATTTGACAAAATCAAGAAATGTTTCTTGATTAAAACACTTAGAGCACTAGTAATAGTGGGAACCTTCCTCAACATGATAAAGGGAATGTATGAAAAGCCCACAGTTAACATACTACTGAATAGTGAAAGATCAGGAACAAGAAATGATGCCCACTTTCACCACTGTTATTCAACATTGTACTGGAAGTTTTTGGCTGAGCAATTAAGTAAGAAAAAGAAGTAAAAGGCATCCAAATTGGTAAAGAAGAATTAAAACATTCGCTATTTGGAGATGATGGCACTATACATGAAAAATCCTGAAAAAGCCTCAACACAGCTCTAGAACTAATAATTGAATTCAGCAAAGTGGCAGGGTACAAGATCAGCATTCAAAAATCAGTAATACAAATGCATAAGCAAAGAACAGTCAGAAGAAGAAATCAAGAGGAAAAATCCATTCACAATAGCAACAAAAGATTTAAATATCAAGCTTTAAATCTAACCAAGGATGTAAAGACTTGTACACAGAAAATTACAAACTTTGCTAAAAGAAATAAAAGGAGATCTATGTAAATTGCAGAGTTCATGGATTGGAAGATTAAATATAATTAAGATGTCAATCCTACCCAAAGCAATTTATGGATTCAAGGCAATCCCAATCAAAATTCAAACAACCTACTTTTTAGAAATAAAATAGACAATCATCAAATTTATGTGAAATTATAAGTGTCCAGAATAGCTAAAGCCATCTGGAAAGAGGAGAATAAAGTTGGAGGACTCACTCTTCCAGATCTTAAATCTTATTACAAAACAATAGTAATCAAAACAACATGGTAATGGCAAAAGGATGTATCTGTTACCTAACTATCTACCAATGGAATTTAAATGAGAGTTCAGAGAGAGAACCACAGATTTCAGGCCAATTTATTGTTGACAAGCCTGCCAAGTCCACTAAATTGGGAAAGACTAGCTTCTTCAATGAAAGGTGCTGGGAGAACAGAATATCCATATGCAAAAGAATGAAACAGTACCCATATCTCAAACCATATACAAAAAATTTTACCCAAATGGATCAAAGACCTAAACATAACAACCAGAACTATAAAATTCATAGAAGAAAATGTAGGGAAGCACCTTCAGGAACTTGTGATTGATAATATTTTCTTAGAATTTACATGCAAACATATGCAGCAAAGGAGAAAATAGATAAATTACATTGCAATAAAATTTAAAAACTTTTGTTCATCAAAGGACTTTATGCAAAGTGCAAAGATAACCTACTCATTGGGAAAAAAATATTTGGAAACCACATATCCAATAAAGGTTTAATATCCAGATTATAAAAAAGAAATCCTATAACTCAAAAAAATAAAAATAGTTACAACACTTTTAACCTTGGCAAAAGATTTTATAGACTTTTCCCCCAAGAGAAATCCAAATGGATTAAAAAAAAACCATGAAAAAATGCTCAACATCATTATCTATTAGAAATGTGCAAATCAAAACAAATACCATTTCATAACCACTGGAGTGGCTACTGTTAAATAAAAGAAAATTACAAGTGTTGATGAGGGTGTGGAGCAATAGGAACAATTCTTCTTTGCTGGTGAGAATGTAAAATGCTGCTTCTTCTGTGGAGGGCATTTTGGCAGTTCCTCAGAAAGCTGACTATAGAATTACCATAGTACTTAGCAATCCCTCTCCCAGGTCTATATTTAAAGGAACTGAAAGCAACTCAAACAGATATTTACACACCAATGTTCATAGTGGCATAGTCACAATTGCCGGAAGATGGAAGCAACCCAAGTGTCCATCAATTGATGAATGGATCAACAAAATTTGGTAAATCATAGAATAGAATATTATTCAGAGATAAAAAGGAATGAAGTTGAGATAGATGCAACAATATGGATAAACCTTGATGACATTTTGCTGAGTGAAATAAGCCAGACACAAATAACAAATACCATGCTACTTCACAGAATAAGCAAACTGATAACAATGAGAATCTAGAATGCAGGATACCAAGGACTGGCTTGGAATGGGGATTTAATGTTTAATTTAAACAGTGTTTACATTCAGGTGTATTTTATTTTATGTATAATTTTTTCTTTTTTAAAAGATACATAGATTATATAAATGTTACACAACAAATAAAGGGACTCCTTGGAGAGAATCTGCAGCTGCAGGCAGGATAATCCCTTCCCTCTTCCCCATGGGATATAAGGCCCCTCTCAATTGGACATCACCATCCCAGACTCCTCAGGATGGGGGAAGAGCTATGGACTAGGGTGGACTTACTGGTATTCTACTACAGACTTATTGTGATTCTAGCAATGCAAGAAATTACAACATTGATGTAGAGTCAGTGGTCTACACTGACTGTGGCATGGTTGTTGTCCATCATCATCTCCCTGCTAGCTGTCCTGGGTGACTCCAATCAACTGGAGAGTATGTGTTGCAACTCTGCTGAGGCTCAGGGCCCAGCTGGCACATGGACAACCCAAAGATTTCAGTCTCTTGGATGTACACTTACCAACTCCAGCCCCAAGTATAGGTTCAAATAGAAAGGACAGATGAGCCATGTATAGGGAAACCCTAACTGAGTCCAACACTGCCAGTGCTTTGGAAATGGATGGTAGTGATGATGGCACAATATTGTGTGTTTAATTAACAGCACTGAATTATATAGGTAAATGGGTCAAAGGGCAAATTTCAAGTGGTATATATGCTACTAGAATGAAAATTGAAAAATAAAACACAAGACTATAGACTATAGTTAGGACAATTTTATTATTATTTTTTCAACTGCAAAAACACTGTAATACAAATACAAAGTGTTAACAATAGTAGGTATATGGGAATAATATAGTTTTTACATGAAATTTCTGTAAACCTACTACTTCTTTAATTAAAAACATTAACAAAAAAATACATAAGGGAGAACTTCTTAATGAAAAATGGGTCGAATTATATAGTCAGATGGCCAATTCACTAGCTCATTACTATTTAACAAAATCAGAATTCCTGTTCTGCAGTTTGGATCCATAAATACTTCACTGATTTATTTTGCAAAGACAAAAAATTACAAGCTAGGCACAATATAGAATCATGTACACAAAAAAGACTTGTCCATACTGTGATTTGGAAAACCATTAGAGTAGTCTGTATGATCAAACTACAATTTCAATTTATAGTGAATAGTCAACAGAAGATAGTAAAATAAATCTATTCTAACTTTAACAATGATACATACTAACCAAGATTATTTTTTCAGGCTATTTATATTTCATAATTAGCAATTCTCCTGATTTTATTATAGGATACAAAAGATACTGCCATATGTCTGATAAACTGACAAAAATCAGATTATTGTGGTGGTTTGGAGCTGTATGTAATCCAAAAAACATGTTCTTAAAACTAATTCATTCCTGTGTATCGGACTTTTTGATGAGGTTGCTTTGATTAAGGTTTGGCACACCTCAATTATGATGTATCTTAATGTATTTTAATCCTGTTACTAGAGTCCTTTATAGCCAAATGAATTTCACAAAGAGAGAAAGCCACAGGAAGCAAGAAGTTTAACATCAATGAAACCTGGAAGAAGGGAGAAATCAGGGAACACTGCCATGTGCCTTGACACCTGATAGGTTCCTTAAAAGTTCCCAGG